>RJWM01015819.1:0-46940 GCA_004363535.1 Dasyprocta punctata | reverse complement strand
ATACAAAAACCTGGATCGACAAAATCTACAATAAATACTGTGTAAGGGTAAGAAACTGCTCAAAGAGCAAAAGTAATTGGGAAAGGGAAAAGGAAAGAAGGAAAAAAGAAAAAGACAAAAATCTTTGTCTATGTATATGTAAGATGAGCAAAAGTAATTGGGAAAGGGAAAAGGAAAGAAGGAAAAAAGAAAAAGACAAAAATCTTTGTCTATGTATATGTAAGATAACTAAAATGACTACTGCTGAATGTATTAGTTATTGAGAAAGAATGGTTAATACTCATATGATTAGATCAGCTTTACATGTCTGTATCTGTTAATGTAAACAACCGTGTTGAAGGTAACAATACGCAATACTGCAACCACTGTCAAGTTCCTATCATCTTGTTTTGTAAACCTATAATGTGACTGCTGTGGATTTGCTGTTGTCGTTTGTTTGTCTCTTTTGATTTTTGTTTTCCTTTTTTTTCTCTTAAATAAAAAACAAACAAACAAAAACCCTGGATCAAATATAACTTATCACAATAGGTTATTTACTTTAAAAACACACCAAATATATATATATATATATATATATATATAATCTCTAAAAAAAACATAAAATTTGAAGAATGAAACTACAATATTAAAGGCCAAGTTTACCCATTAAATAAATGTCTATGTTAGAAAAAAGGTCTCAAATCAACTACCTCACTTTTACCTCACCAGTGAGTTGTTAGTTTTAACCCAAGAAAAGGACAAAGTAAGTAAAAGAAAAAGTCAAAATGAAAACCAATTAAAAAAAAAAAAAATCAATGAAACCAAGAACTGGACTTTCTAAAAGATAATATTTATAGAAACTCGAGCCAGATCAATTGGGGGGAAAAAAGAGAAGCAAAGGTCACCCTGATACCACAACCAGGAAAAACAAAACAAAACAAACCATCATAATAAAACTAAAAAAGCAATAAACCCAGGAACACAAACCGTGAAAATTCTTTACAAAATTTTAAGAAATTCAACAATATAGTAATACATTTATATATCATAACCAATGCAATTTATCTCAAAATTATTCAACTGAAAACCAATCAACATATTTCATATTAGCAGAACAAAACAGAATCACTTCAATCTGTGCAAATAAGCATTTGAGAAAATTCAGTATCTAAATATTTCATATGCACACACACAACACACATAATCTCTGCAAACTAAAAACAGTAGGAATCTTTTCCAAACTGATAAAAAGCACCTACAAAAAACTCATAGATTTAATGATGAAAAACAGTATATTTCCTCTAATATCAGAGATCAGGCAAGGATGCTATCTCTCATAACTTCTATTAAAACACTATACTAAAGGTTCAAGATAGTTTAGTAGAGTGAGAAAAAGAAATTAAAGATACCTAAATACAAAAACATAAGGATAACCAGCTTTATTTATATAAATCAAACCTAAAAATAGAAACTTTTACAGACAAAAAATATAAAATACAATACAGTGATTTTTGTTTGTTGTTTTGAGACAGGTTATGTAGTTCAGGTCAGGCAGGCCTTCAACTCACAATGTAGCCCAGACGGGGCTCAAACATGCAGACATTTTTTTGCTTCAGCCTTCCAAATTCTGGGAATTACAGGCATGTGCCACCATGCCCATTAATAAAGTAAATTTAGTATTTCATTAAAAGGAAAGTCACTTACTCAGCACATACAGTTTTTCCCGCTGATGTATGAGCAGATACTAAAACAGACTGATTATTATCAACACACTGAATGGCTTCTCTTTGGAAGGCATCAAGTATAAATGGGTATTCCTATAAAAACAAAAATATTAATTATTGGATGAAAAACACATAGCTACCTCACACTCCAAGTTAAAAAAAAAAAAAGCACTCTCTTAGCATTCTTTATGATTCTATACAGCAAATGTACCACCTACTAGAGAAAATTAGGAAAAGTATCTTTTTCTACACATGACAGACATTAGTTCTGTTGTTTAATCTTTCAATTATACTTGCATACCTATTATACACATTAAATAATTTATTATTTACCAAGAAATAGTAGGTACTGTGCAACATATTTTCCAAAAATTACCACTAAAACAGGCAGTATTTTTTTCATGAGAACTGAGGCTCTGAAAAATTTTTTCTCTCACTTAAGTATGCACAGCAGAGGCAGAATAATACATCTATTAAGACTTTTTAAGAGTTGAAGCTTACTTCACCATATTGCCTTTTTTATTTAGAGAAAATTACTTAGGGATAAAAAACAGCCTCAAAATGTTTTTTAACCTTTTAAGATCAAACTGATCTTCAAAGCCCATCTAATAAAAGCAGAGTTTAGATTTCACTGGAAGCTTGTTTAACTCCTTCAAGGTATAGGAAAAATTTGTATATATGCATTTTTTTTTTTTTACAGAAAGGATAACTTCCCTGAAATTTTTTTAAAAAGTTGAGACTCACTATTTTAAGGTTTGAAACTCATCATATGATTCTTTCCAGCATGATTGTTTATTAATTTGGTGTTCACTATTATTCTGTAGTTGACTTCTTCCTGGCAAATTCACATTGGAAATTAACAAACTTCATCTGAAAATTTTTTTAAAGATTTCTAAAAAAGTCTCACAAAACTTTGTAAGCTGTATAATCCTGAGTACATGCCAGGGATCTAGTTTAGCAGCACAGCACCTTCCTGGCAAGTGCAAGGTCTGAGTTTGATTCCTGGTCTCAAAACAAACAAAAACAAAGTACAAACCTTTGCAGCTTTTCCAATTCGAGGTTTAAGTGGTAAATAATCTTCATCTGCAGGAAGTGCAACCTGTTGTCAAATTCACAAAAAAATTACCAATCTACTATTTGACATTCAACACCTCAAAATTAATAAAGGTCTTAAAAAATAGAAGTGATGAATTAGAATGTTTCTTTTACTACTGAGATAGAGTCTCACTATAGTTCTCAGGATGGTCTCAAATTTGTTAGCCTAAGCAATTCTCCCACTGTAGCCTCCTGAATAGCTGGAACTAAATGTGTAGGCCACTACAACCAGCTAGAATGTTTTGATAGCCCTAGGTACTGTAGAAATAAACATCTTCAAGAATAAGACAAAAAGTTAAAGCTATAATATTCAAATGTTATATACCTCTACTACCACTGGTCTAAGGTAAAAGTTATTGAAGACTTCTAAGGGTGTACTCCTGAAGAAATTGTGCTTATTAAAGTCCAACAGCTATCTTACTTATTTCCCATACCAACTACATTTACTGACATTAATGAATGCTCAAAAAAAGCTGAATTAACATAGATGTCACCATATGAAAGAAAACTATGTGGAATAAAATGATACTCTTTATTGCCTGGATCAGAAAATCAATTTTCTTCCAGTAAAGATTAAGATCTTGAATTCACAATGTTTTTACAGGTCCAAAGGCTTAAAAGTACTAGTAATGCTTACATATTTCTAACTGTACAATAGGAATCTAACCAATTAGCATATAAATAGCTTACAAGACCAAATTAAGAGACACATGGAAATTAAATATCATTTCTAAAAGCAATTCTATTAAGAAAACTGGATGAAATTAGCTGTCTCAGAAATACTGAGACTGTCAGTGAACTTGTGACTCAATTACAATGAAGATGACATGGGCAGAGTTTCCAAAAGGAATCACTAAGAAATCAGCAATAATTAAGAAAAGAGGAGCTCAATAAATTATTGACTTAATTTCAAGTATGAAGAAAGTGTCAAATGAAATGTGATGTTCAAAATGGAATCAATAAAGAGACAGAATTTGGTAGTTTAGTAGAGTTTTGAAAAGTTAATTTAGTAGTCCATTGTTTCACAATTTAGCAAGGTAAATGAAAACTTCTGGGAACAGGAATAGTTTTTATTAGTCTTTCCTTTAAAACAATTGCTCTACTATGATTTCAAGAAACTGAGTTATTAAATTCAAGCCTTGCCAGGTGTGGTGGCATACACCTATAATCCCAGCACTCGGGAGGCTGAGGCAGGAGGATTGTTGCGAGTTTGAGACCAGCCTGGGCTAAAAAGTGAGCTCAATGTCAGCCCGAACTGCGTAGTGAGACCCAGTCTCAAAAAGGAAAAAAAAAAAAATCAATCCTCATCTAGTTTAATAGTTGAGAAGACTACTTATCCATTAACTTTTAAAAAATGAGATTCTTTAGAACACTTCCTCTATCTTTTATACGCGTGGTGAATATGAGACTATCCTGAGTGTCCAGTGGTACAGTAACAAAAGCGATTTTGTAGATCTGAATGTGAAAGCTAGACCCAAAAATGATGATGTGAGTCCCACCTTAAATGATCAACTATAGAGTCATGTATTGCTGGTTAGTTAGCTAACCTCTATCACATCTCTCTTGATACTTTCTATGATATGAATTAAGAATATCCCAGCAAGCAATTTAAAATTCAATATGCCTGGGACTTAATAACAACAACATTACATTTTTTACATCTCCAAGAATCAAAGAGTTACTTTTTTATCTTTGAAGAGTCTGGATAATACCAGCATAACACACATGCAGACAAGCAGAAGCCCAGAGAGATATGTCAGAAACCTAGAACACCAGGACAATGCTCAAGAGTCAAATATTCAGAAATCAATCAGGGTGATTTTTGCCAGAATAATTTCAAAGAATTGATGAGAAAAGAAATAAAATTATACTAGACTGATTAAAAGATGAATGAAAAGTCAGGACATTGAGCAGCTTCTTATGCAAACCACTCAACAGAAATTTTATTTTTTAATTTTTTATTAGTACCTAATAAAATGTACCTGGCACTAAAATATTTAATGAATGACTACAATCACGAGAGAAGAAGACCAATACAGTGGCTAAAATGCAACTAAAATAAAAGATGCTTTTCAATGTTTGTAGGCTGATTTTTAAAAAAGGAAATTATGTAGAGAAAAAGATTCTATCCAATGAAAAATGAAATTGACAAAGTCTTTGTGGAGACATCATAAGATACAACCAAGAAGACTGGCAGGACAACCATCATTAGCCCACAAAGGGTAATGTTTTTTCCTTTCGGCAGATGTGAAAGGTGCACGTGGGCTTAGTGATAGAGGTTATAGAAGACATTAAGTGATATCCTTTAGCTTCTGTGGGAAAACATAAAGTTACCTTCTGAGAAAGAAAGAAGAGGTGACAAACTGGCAGACTTGATGGAGCACAGAAAGAGGCTTTTATATCTTCAGAGCTGTTTTCTGTCTTTCACAGCCCAGAGCACTGAATAGGAGCTGTTTGGTTTATGTTCCTGTGGTCTCACCAAGTCTTACGTAATCATGGCATGGAGGCAGCAGAGTCTAGCATTCGTGATTGGTTTGTTGTCTGGCGCTGGATTGATGCTGTGAGTGTGGCACCCACCCAGGGGTGGAGCCGATACACAGTGTAAGGGCAGGAAGAAGGCATGACTTCACTCTCTTGTCGGTTTGCACTTTGCTGTTTTGCAGCTGCCTTGGAATCAGCTGAGTATGGACTGAAACCTCCAAGAACAGTAAGAAATAAACTTTCTTCCCTAATTTTGGGCATCAGGTGTTTTGTTTTATCTCAGCAACAAGAAAAAAATAACTAAGACAGGCACTAAAACAAGTACTGAATGATTGATCAAATGGCCATTACACCTGACAAACTAATTGCTGTCTCTAAGGAAACACAGAGGAACATTTATCACAAAGGTATCTTAATAGATAAAGTTGTAAATCTCTATCAAAAGCCATTTTTATTAATTTGGAATTTCTCTGCTTATTCTATACAGATTTAAGGTTCTCCAACTGCTTGTTAGAACAACTTGCTATAAAGTTTTATAATAAGGATGAAAGGCTCAATAGAAGAAAACAGTGATATAGTTCAAAATGGTAAATAGGCTTACATAAGACTCTTAATAAAAAGCTAGCTGAGTGAAAAGACACAAAATACGAATGAACACCTTAGGAAACAATTAGGAGTCCATGAAAAGGTACCTAACAGAAATCCAGGAGATTAAAAGTTCTGTTCAAAGTATGGGAAACAGAAGTGACCAATGTGAAGACTAAGTGTCAAAACCAGAAGATAGGGCTGATGTAGGTGAATATATACTCACAGATACTTTAAAAACAATGAGGACATGATAAAGGGATCTAACAACTTTTAGATGACACAAAAAATTCTAACCTAAAATTAATTAGAATTACTGGAAATTAGAAGACAACACAAATAGCACGAAATCTGTTTACAGAAATAATAAAAAACTTTCCAATTATGGTGAAAAACTTTAACATACAGAAAAGCGAGGCATACAGAAACGCAAATAGCTATAACTTCTCCTTAATACATCACAAAGTCCTGAAAGTCCAACCAAAGAACAGAATCTTAAAAGCAGTTAGAGATAAGGTAAATCCATTGTTATTATAGCAGACTTTTCAACACAAACCTTAAAAGCCAGGAAAGCTTCAAATACAGTGGTTCGAACCCTAAAAGAAAACTTTCAACCCACACTGACACATCTTGCAAAACTACCTTGCAAAACTGATGGAGAAATAAGGCATTTCCAAGACAAAGAAAACCTTAAGAAATTCAAGACCATCAGCTAATTCTCAGAGGACTAACAACTAGATCATACAAAGAACTCCAAAAATTTAAACTGCCAAGGATCAAAGACCCAATCAAAACATGGGCAAATGAAATGAATAGACAGTACTCAGAAGCAATAAAAATGGCAAATACTTACATGAAAAAAATGTTCAACATCTTGACTACCAGAGAAAATTAAAACAACACTAAGATTTCATCATATTCAGAAAGAATTGCCATCATCAAGAAATTGAATGATAGCTGGGCGTGGTGGCGCACGCCTTTAATCACAGCACTCAGGAGGCTGAGGTAGGAGGAGCGTTGTGAGTTTGAGGCCAGCTTGGGCTACAACGCGAGCACAAGGCCAGCCTGAGCTACATAGTGTGACCCTGCCTCAAAAAACTAGGGCCGGGAGTTTGGCTCAGTGGCTTAAGTGTCTGCCTGGCAGGCACAAGGTTGTAAGTTTGATTCCCGGTGCCACAAAAAGAAAAAGAAAAAAAAGAAATTGAATGATAAATACTGGCGAAGCTGCAAGGAAAAAGCAATCTTTTTATTTTATAGATGGGAACACACACTAGTACAATCACTATGGAAATTCCTCAAAATACTGCAACCAGAAATTCTATTCAACCTAGCTATTCCCCCTCTAGATACCTTTCTGAAAGAGTTAAAGATATCATATTACAGTGATACACGCATTCCTATGTTTATAGCAGTACAACTCGTAACAGCTAAATTATGAAAGTGGCCTATATGTCCATCAATGGATAAACAGATGAAGAAAATGTCACATTTATACACAATGGAGTATTACTCTGCCATAAAGGATAAATGAGTCACTTGCAAGAAAACAGATGCACCTTGAAAAATGTTGAGTGAAACAAATTAGACACATTGCATGGTTTCTTTTATATAAGAAACCCAAAATATAAGAGCAAAATAAAAGATAACAGGAAGCAGGGAGACAGTCTTTTGCAAAAGAGGACAGGAATTAAGATGTGTTATACCCATGCATCAACTCCCCATGATGGATGTAATCATCATATATTACCAACTTACTAATAAATTTACACGCACACACACACACGCATGCACGTGCACATGGAGTTAGGAAAGTTGCTAGATCAGCATCTGAACCCAGGCTTCATAATACATTTCCAGCTCTTTCACTAGATTATGTGCACCTGCACAGTCTCCTTATTGTTTTTAAGGTCTTTAAGGTTAAGATGCTTGCTAATCATTTTACTAGATAAAAAAATTCCCATTTTAATGTCAACCTACTGTAGACTGTTCCTACTTACCTCATGTGTACATCCTTCAACAGTTTCAACGGACTGCACCTTAACCCTGGGCATCAGATCTGCCAAACTTAAAAAAAAAAAAGATTAAAATGAAACAAATTATTTTTCTAGAGTAAATAATAATCCTCCCAATCTACATTGGAAATAAAACTATATTGGCCAAGTATCAATATTCCATATTGGAAAAACTTTAGCTATTAATATTCAGAAACCTCATTATTCATATATAGTACATGCTGAACATTCAGACTACTAAGTTGACATCTTCATTACAAATACGAAGTAAACTGCCAAACAGATTATTCAAAACTTAGTTCCAAGAACTATTTTGAATAACAAGTTCTTCTATAAAGTGCCATTACTATCTCAAAAGGAAGCTGGTCATAAAACTCATCACACAATAGAGTATATAAACCAAACTAGTCTAATTCAGATTATGCTATGATTTCAAAGCATTCCTTATTCTCATCAAAATCCTACATTATGATCACCTAGGTTCCCCATTTAGATACTTGAGAGCTCACAACTGTAAATAAAAGGAAGGAAATTAGATGTATATTTTTATGCTAGATTTATTACTTTCTTATTTATTATACTTCTGATACCTGTACTTGCTTAGGCAGCACATATACATCTAATATTTAAAGTCAATAACCACAGTCTGAATAAAACCCAAAAGTTACAACAATAAGTAAAAAAGACTTTTTAAACAGCCAGTATTACTTTATTACCTATTACAATAGCTTCGGTAAGTGGTACATGTTAAATATTTCAATGACACGTCTTTCAGCACTTACAGTAGATAATTTTACTAGCTGTAACAGTAACTGGTTAAAAAAGAAAACAGAAAAAACTTCATCATTACACTAACCAAGAATGTAGCACAGAAGGAAAAAGGCAAAAGTCAAAATTATAAAGATCATTACAACAGGAATCAGGTCAACTAAAAACACCATATACAACTCTAGGAAGTTACAACTTTCAAAATCTGAGAAATACCAATACCAGAAAATATCCAGCCACAGATATCCTTGGGTTTCCTCATTGGCAAGTGCCTTGAGATTCATCGCCCTTCCACTGCTACCTAAAATAATGAAAAGCTAATTCTAATATTCCTTCCACTGGATGAGTTTTACTGTTTCCTTTCATTCTACTCCTCCAGTGCTCACTTTGGCAGCACATATACTAAATATTCTACTCCTTCAGTGATCACCTTAATATAGTAACAAATAACAGAAATATACTTCTTTAAAAAATTCAATTTCAAGATTCTTTCTCAAAACTGGATTCTGGAATATCAAAAGATGAGTCATTTCCACATGGTCATCCAATTGTCTAATTTTAAATGTACTATATTTACAAGCTTCTTTGTATATGTAAACTATTTTCATTTCACCAACTTAGTAAACACTGTAAAATACAAGCGATTTTTAAAACTTCATGCAATCCCCAAGTAAAGATTTACTAACATTTATGACTATGGAAATATTACCTTAGGTCTTCAGTTATTGACTCTTCTATCCTGGGCTTTTTTCCAAAAATGGGTTCATCTGTGCCTTCAAAGTCCGTATCTCTCTTGTTTTTTCCACTATTAGTCAACTCTGATGGTAATTTACCATCAGAACATTTCCTGAAAAGTAAACAGTTTGGAATAAATTTTGTATTAGTTCTTTTTTTTTTTTTTGCGGCACCGGGGATTGAACTCACAGCCTTGCGCCTGCCAGGGCAGGTGCTTAAGCCACTGAGCCAAACTCCCGGCCCTGGTTTTTTTTGAGGCAGGGTCGCACTATGTAGCTCAGGTCGGCCTTGCGCCGCGTTGTAGCCCAAGCCGGCCTCGAACTCACAACGCTCCACCTACCTCAGCCTCCCGAGTGCTGGGATTAAAGGCGTGCGCCACCACGCCCGGCTATTAGTTCTTAATATAAAGGTAACGCCATAAAATATTTCTCCATATATTATATATACCACTCGCCAAAAAAAAAGGTAATCTTTTAAGCACATGAATGTTACAAACCAAAACATTTTGGAAGAAGCTCAGGATACCTGAACCTTTTAGTCAGTAAAACTAAAAACTACTCCTTTTACAGTTCACATTTTTATGAAGGGATTATGATCTGGGTCTGAAATGTCTCCCAGAGGCTCATGTGTTGAAGGCGCGGTCCTCAATGCAGCAATGTTCAGAGGTGGGGCTTTAGGGAAGAGATGAGAACACAGGGCTTTTATCTCATCAGTAGATTAATTCACTGACAGGTTCATTAATTTGATAAACTATTGGGAGGTGATAAAAACTTAGGAAGCAGGATCCAGTTTGTGTGGCAGGTGGGGTCAGAGGGTATGTGTCTTGTGCCTAGCTTCCTGTCCCCATTCTCTGCTGTCTGGCTGTCACAAAATAAACAGCCTCCTCTACCATGTACTCCTACTGCTGAGATACTCTGCCTCACCTCAGGCTCCACTGTTTTAATGGAGTCAGGCAAACATGGACCCAAACTCTTGAAATGGTGAGCCAAAATAAATCTTTTCTACTGTAAATTGATTTTCTCAGTTATTTTGTTATAACAATGGAAAGCTGACTTACACAGATGTTTTAAAAATATTCTTAAAAATTTATGAGAATAGAAGTATCAACATAAACTTAAGAATTGTTAATTAAAACATTAGGCATTCACATAAGCACTTTCAATAAACATTTAATGCTTTCTCTAATAACATGGAAGAAATTTTTGTGTGTGTGGTTGGATTTGCTGGTTCAAGGAGTAACAATAAACATGGTGCTTGATGCACTAAATATCCATAGGGAAAGAATTGAATCTGATCGCTACCTTCTATATAAGAAAAAAAAAATCAATTCCACGTGAATTTTAGATCTAACTGTAGAAGGCAAAAATAACAAAGCCTCTGGAAGATAACTTGAGAAAATCTTTAAGACTTGTTAGGCATAAGATTACTTACTAAAACAAAAGTATGATTAAACTACTGCATGAACATTAAGAATTTCTATTCATCAGAAGGCACCACTAAGAAAGTAAAACCATAAAAGAGGATGAACTTGTGGCATTTTTAGGTAAATGGATACACTTTAACACCATAAACTTAAATGAAATAAATCAGACACACAAGTTTAAATATCATATTGTTTCTCCTATGTAAGAAACTGAAAGTATAACTAAGAAGCTACGAGGCTAGGTGCTAAGAAGTAGGAAGAACTTTTTCAAATGGGAAAGAGAACAAGAGCTGGGGAGAGGCAGAAAGTAAGGATGAGAAAAGGGATTTAAAGAAGAAAAAAATTTAAAACAAAGCTTTTGTAAATGGAGAGGGGAAGTAGGTTCGGAGAGAGAGGAAGGGAACAAAAAAAAAAATTAAGATGTGTTTTGTACATGCACAAATCCCATGATGAATGTGATCATTACTAACACATACTAAAAAAAGTTAAGAAAGTAAAGAGGCAAGACAAAAGATATGCATCCCTATAACTCTAAAATATTGGAGGGAAGGAGTATAAACCAATTTTTAAAAACCATAAAAAAGTGATCAAAAGGTTTAATAGGGAAGTTATAAGAAAGATATCCAAATGGTTGATAAGTACACAAAAAGAAGGTGAACATTTCTCCTAACCAGGAAATGTAAAGTAGATAATAGTAGGTCAGGAACTAAAATGTTTTGGTTTTAGAATCTTTTCCAAGTCTTAAAAATTATAAAGGATTTCAAAGAATTGTGCTTAGGGGACTTTATCTATTAATATTTACTCCATTAGATACTAAAACTAAAACTTAAAAAAGGGCATGGGGGAATAGATCAGTGGCAGAATGCTGCATACTTAGGCCCTGGGATTCAACCCCCCGCTGCCCCCCCAATTACTCAATAATTTGTCTTAAAATAGTAACAAAAACATTTTGAACAAAAAATAACTTTTACAAAAATACTTTAAAATAAGAGTGGCACTGTTTTATATTCCTGCGAATCTGTCACCTATTTGCATTCAACTTGATGTGATACACTGTTTTAGCTGAAGTTTATGAACAAAAACCCAGCTTCATACAGGTACATAACTGAATGCAGAATATTTTAATAGAATTTTCAGGTAATTGTGACTTTTCTTCTAACCTTATACCAGCACTCAATCACACTTTGAGAGCCATGGCTAGAGCTACTATCCACATTTAATAGTTTATATCAAATTTTGTGAACAATACTCAGCCAAAGCCAGACACAAATGAGTATTTTTTACGTGATTTCATTTATATACTGTAAGTCAGAGACGGAAATATTTGACGTTTTGCCACCAACAGTCATTTTTGTGGCAGATAAAAGAGATTTTCATAATATTCTTTTTTCCCTGAGTGGTAGCTCTGTTAAGTGCTCATGCCATAAAAATTCATCCCATGACCTCCATATTTTTCTTTGTATGTTCCACTTGCTTTTAAAAAGAAGTAACACAACAGTATTGATCTATACGCTTCAACAACCTTTCCAGTTGAAGCGTCCTAAAATTTAAAAAATTCAATCCCCAGTACCAAAAATTAAATTAAAAAAACCAGCCACTCCCAATTTACTAGATTAGCCATGGCTCTCAAAGTGAACCTCAGCCATTCTCAGCAACAAGGTTCCGAGTTCCTCCAAAGATAATGGCCGAATTCATATCAGGGAAGCCAGCATGACAAGCTCCTCCAGGAGAACCAATGGCTCCAAACAACAACACTTAGAGGAGAACCCACAATGCTACACTCTTCCTCTCTACTGGCAACTTCTTCTGGTGGGTCATCTACACTCAGCACTACGCTGATTTAATTCAGCTGGTGTTAAGTTGGCCACCAGTTTTTAATCCATAACAAGTTTTTTTTTTAAGAGCTAGATAGCTAGTCTTCTCAGGTTCTAGTAGAATTATTTTAAATACAGTGGATGAGTTGATGCTTACTCAGAATAACAGAATATTAGAACTGAAAGATATTGTAATTATTGTCCAACTGTATTAAACTTTCTGAGGACCAAGAATACTTGATGCCACTAGAATCATAGTAGAACATTTTCATTTAGAATACTTTATTATTCTATCTTTTTCTGTTTTTCCCTACTACATACATGTTTGTAGTACACCATGATCACATTTCTGATGGAATTGGTACATGTACAAGACGAATTCTTTTTAATCCCCTTTCCCATTCCTCCCTCCATATCATCACCTTTCCATGTGCAAAAGACTATCTTGTGAAGAGTAACTTAATAGTCTTTTTAACACTGCATGTTAGACTTCTAGGTCTCCAGTTTGTTTGTTTTCTGGGGGAAAGGTTACAAGTAGAACATGTACAGCTCCAACACCTGAGTTATCCAGAAACAAAGTGTCATATCTAGGTAACCAACTTACTCTTAAATAAATTTCAACTTATTGAAATGATCTAAAAATGTTATTACTGGAAACTCATAAGGACAGCATACTTCTCTTTATGGCACCAGAAAGTGCATCAAACTTGGCCATTTAGACCAAACAAGTTTGGCAGATTAATTAAAACCAATTGGTCCACAAACTCAAACTGAGTCACAGTTTGCAAAACTAGCCTATAATTACTCAAAGATTACAAGGTCATGAAAGTTAAAGATTGGTCCAGAGTAAAAAGACCTAATAGCCAAATCATGTAATCCAGCGTAGAATTCTAAAACACTGAAACAATCAGATTAAGTCTATAGATAATAGTATTATGGCAATGTTAACTACATACTGTTTTTTGGAAAGTGGTACAAGGGATTGAACTTCACACATGCTAAGCAAGTGCTCTACTAGACAGCCACATGCTAAGCCCTTTTTGAAAAAAAAATTTGAGACAGTCTTGCTAAGTTGCTGAGACCAGCCTCAAATGATATTCATTGTAAGCATAAGCCATGGCACCAGACCCAATTTCCTAATTCTGATCACTGTAATGTGTATTGTGGTAATATAAAAGAATGCCCTTATTTTCAGAAAATGTACACTAAAAGAATTTAGAAGAAAACTGGCAATATAGCCATACCTTCTACACAGTTGAGAGAAAAGTATAAATACATGAACATACATATTAACACATGTTTATGTGTGTAACAGGAAAAGGAGGAACACAGGACAAAACAAACGTGAAACATTAATGTTTGGGTTATTTAGGTAAAAACTGTACCAGAATGGTAATGTCATTCTGATAACTTTTCCCATAAAGCGTAAGTTACCCACTGAGATTCCACCTCACCCCACAAAGAATGGCTACCATCAAGAAATCAAGCAATAATAAATACTGGAGGGGATGTGGGGAAAAACAAACTCTTTTCCACTGTTGGTGGGAATGCAGACTGGTGCAACCACTGTGGAAATCAGTGTGGAGATTCCTCAAAAAACTAGGACTAGAGGTCCCGTTCAACCCAGCTATTCCCCTTCTGGGTAGCTTTCCAAAAGAATTAAAAACATCATACCACAGTGATATATGTGCACTTATGTTTATAGCAGCACAATTTGTAATAGCCAGATCGGGGAAAAAACCTAAATGCCCGTCCACTATGGAATGGATAAAAAGATGTGGTATTTTTATACAATGGAGTATTAGCCATAAAGAAGGATAAACTGAGCCGGGAGTAGTGGTGCATGCCTTTAATCCCAGCGCTCGGGAGGCTGAGGTAGGCAGAACGTTGTGAGTTTGAGGCCGGCTTGGGCTACAACGTTAGCCCAAGATCGGCCTGAGCTACATAGTGTGACCCTGCCTCAAAAAACTAGGGCTGGGAGTTTGGCTCAGTGGCTTAAGCACCTGTCTGTTAGGTGCAAGGTTGTGAGTTCAATCCCTGGTGCCGCAAAAAAAAATAAAAAAAGGAGGATAAACTGGACTCTTTTATAGGTAAATGGATGCAACCTGAGAACATACTCATTAGTGAAATAAATAAGACACACCTGTGTAAACGTTGTATTGTTTCATTAGTGTGATAAGCTGAAAGAAAAAATATATGTATATGTGTATGTATATAAAAAAGAGTTAAGATAGTTATACCACTGATTTCTCTGAGTTCACTGACGAGAAAGACTTGTACTGGTATTGTTCAGACAACTGAATGCAAATGTCTTGTGCTCTGGGTGAATCACTTGGGGATAACAATGTGCAATGTATATACCATTGTTGCCCCTTGACTGATGAGTTTTGAAATTTTGTTTCAGTCTTTTTTTTCTCCTTGAAATAAAATGGATTTGGAAAAAGAAAAGCATAAGTTATCAAAGACTTAACAGGGGCGTTAAAAATTCACAAAAGCCAAGTTGAAGGGTTCTCACTGATCTCTGGAAAACCAAGTATCAAAAGTAATAATGGAAGTCAGCATGATGGCTCACACCTGTAATCCCAGTACTCTGAGAGGCTGAGTAAAGAGGATCTCAAGTTTGAGCCCAGGCCAAGCAACTTAAAGACTCAGTGAGACACTATGTCAAAACAATAAAAAGAAAAGGGGGCAGAAAAGGTAGCCCAGTACAAAAGCCACATGTTCAATTTCCACTACTACAAAATGAATAAGTAATTTTAAAAGCAGAAACAACCTGAACGTCCATCAATGAATAAAGGCAATTACAGATTTGGTACATCCATAAACCAGAATACTACTCAGTAATAAAAAAGGAACAAACTATTGATATATGCTACATGAGTAAGTCTCAAAAATAGGAAAACCCAGGCAAGAAAAGACATTGTACTTAAACTGGATTTTAAATAATGTTGAATTTACGTAAAACTCTAGAAAATGCAAGCTGCTCTACAGCTGATAAATCAGTACGTCAATGAAGCAGGACTGGAGATAGGGATGCATTAGAAACGGGTACAAAGAAACTTTTAGAGGTGATGGAAATGTATGTTGTCTTAACTACACTTTAATGTACTTCAATTATATTTGTAAGGAAGGAAATAGGTCAGGTAGGCACACACACTTCTTAAGGCACAACTCAGTTTTTAAAAACTTATAAAGAGAAAGAAGCAGTAACACTGCTTTCTTTTTATGAGCTTTATTTCAAAGTAAATGAACAGCTGGTGAGGTAATACGTGTGTGTGTGTGTTTGTGATGGGGTCTCACTATGTAGTTCAGAGTGGCACTGAACTCTATATAACCCAGGCTAGCCTTGAATTTATGACAATCCTCCTGCCGCAGCCTCTCAAGTGCATTACACAGGTGTGTTCCACCATGCCCAGCTAAGGTAACAGGTTTTTAGATTCTAGGAAATAAGATGCTGCAAGAAAAACAGAAACACTGTTTTGCAACTATTAGTAAAATAACAGACCCAAGCAATCATTACTAGGTGATAAAATCCTTATGGGAATGGTTAATGAGGGACTGAGGCTAGCACCACTTTCAACTATCAATCAATCTCTGTGTAGAACAATCAGATATCCTACATTTTATGATGAAATAGGTATGAGACACTGTCATCTAAAACAACTGAAACTGAATCTACCATAAAGAAGTTTTCAGATCAGGGCTGTAAAATATATATGTATATTTAAGTAATGCAAGATGTGTATATAAAGTTTTATGAACATATTAAAAGCTAATAAGATAAATTTTAAGTATTTTACTTAGCCCTATACAAAAAATATTATCATTTCAACTATAATTACGATAAAAATGAAGGCCAGACCTGTAATTCCAGCATTTAGGCTGAGGCAGGAGGAACCCTGTGAGTTCAACACTAGCCTGGGTTCAAAAAACAAAAACAAAAAAACCCCACCACACATAAAAATGAGTAATTTTACATTTTTTCATGTAAACTTTTCAAAATATGTGCATTATCTCTGACAAGCTACACTTTAAGTGACATAGTTACTAATAGTTATGACTATTATATTGAGTAATGTGGATCTAGATAAAAGGCCAATTTACAGAAAATAGAGGAGGAAAAGAGGAGTAAGTTAAATCACAGCATAAAAAAGAAATCCAGGATGTGGAAAACTCCTCAGAACACATGAGGTAGCTGACTTCTCTTCTACAATTTCTTTCTTCCTTATGCCACTGATTTGTTTGGAAGGATGAGAGGTCAAACCTATGGGACAAAAACTAAAAATGTATAGGCTTTGTTTCAATCCTGATTCAAATAAACTACCAAAATACCTCTGACAGGATAGGAGAAATCTCACTGTGGGTTGAGTAATCAGCAATATTAAACCACTATTAGTTTCGTTGAGTGAGGTAAATGCTGAAATATTAAGGAGGAAATAAGACGAGTAACACTTGATTTTAAAAGGGGATAATATGTGTGGAACCAGACTATGAATTGATATTGTTAAAGCAGGGTTACATGTAAGTACATGGAGTTCCCTTGTACACACCCCTCTGCACACATAGTTTAACAAAACTTCAGTTTTTTCAAAGCACCCACTTGGTGTAATGTATTAAATATGTAGGACGAGTTCTGATAAAGTTCCATGATTTGCCCTCCTGTGTTACACAGATTAGAATCAGTGATAGTGAATCTTTCAGAGCTTTCAAAGATGACACATGCCATAAGTTCCTCACCACTAGCCTGGAGGATCAGGACTAGCTAAAATCTTGATAGCAAACAAAGCCCCAGTTCTAATGTTCCATACTTTCTTATGTATTTCCTTTCTCTAATACGGGCATTTTTCCTAATAAATTAAATAGAAGTTATTTCCTTCTAAATTTCACTCTGGAAGGTTTTTCTAACAGCTTGTCCTTACTGCACTGCCAAGCAGAATAACTTTACCACAATAATTTTGACATAAAAGTATGAAATGAGAAATCATTCATGTACATATTGTCCTCAAACTATAACTGCCCACTTACATACTTGGCAACTATTAGCAATTCCTGTCTTGGAGGAAGAGAAAAAACAAGGAACCTGTCATCCTTTCTCATTTTTCCTGAAAAGTTCCTCCAAACTCTACTTCTTTCAACTCAATGACAGCAGACTATTCTGCACTTTGCTCTTATGTAACAATTCACACTTATTTTTCTGCTCTCTCTCTAATTCTCTCCTTTAGTCTTATGTACTTCTCTATAAATTCTGTTACGTGTCACTATACTTCCCCACAGGCATCTCCAGTCACCTCTGAAAAAGCTCCACCTATGACCATCTAAACACAAGCCACAATTTATTTTTTAATTAAACATCTGTCCTTGCAATATACTGTGCCAACTACTACCAAGTTAGTTTTCCTAAACTATCTGTTTAACAAAGTTAGGAAAAAAATTCTAAAAACATTATTTAAAAAGGTTTAAAATTAAAACAAAACTCTTCTGCTTGCTATTCAATATTTGAGATCCCTCAAAATCTAAAACCAACATATAAATATATTTCTAAGGATTTTATTTTTTACTGTTGGTATTTCTTTGCAATAAATAATTATTTTCATCTTGGAGAACCAGTACATTTACGTATCATACCTTGATAATTTTTACTTCCTCTTTCTTCACCCACTTTACCCTTTCCCCTTTTCCAGGTCCCTTTCCCAACCCCACAAAGTCTATTTGCTTCCTTCTATTTCTCGTTTTGTTCTTTAAATTATTTATATTTTAGGTTTTCCATTTAAGAGAAACCACGCAATATTTATCCTCTATGTCTGATTTATTTCACTTAGGATTACAGTCTCAAAATCCATCCATTTTCTTACAAATGACTTGAATATATCTTTTCTCATAGGTGAGTAGTACTCTATTTTGTGTAAAGATGTGGTAAAAGCAACTTTTTTCTCAGCGTTACATCTGGTAGTACAAAAGCAAACACTTCCCTTTAGCCCAATTTGTGCTCTTAAAAAAAAACCTTAGAACCATTAACTTACAATTTCTTAATCCAGAGTATCCTATTGCATCTAATGGTTTCCTGCACATTACAAACAGGAATCACTCTTCCTTGAATTTCACACAGTATTTAATGTCACCTACTAAAATACTGTAATAACTTGAATTTTAGTTTTCCTATCTCTTTACCTAGAAAGAAACTGTCTTGAAAGCAAAATCATGCCTAATTCATTCACCTACGGGTTATCTCTCTTCACAATGCAGAGTAATTTAATTAACGACGAACCTCCTTACTTTAACTAAAATCAAGTAACAGCTTTTCTTTGTTTCGTAAGTGATTCTGTACATTTTATGGCGACCCTATATGTATTATAAGGTCCAGCAATTTTTAAATTTTTCAAAACGAGCATTTAACTTCAAAGGTGGTAGATATCGTTCGTTAGGCATTTTACACATGATCTCATTTAATTCTCACAACCTTAGTAATAAACATAGTTGAATCTCCTCTTTATGGACGAAAAAACTACATTTTCAACACTAGCTATCTCGCCCTTTTTTTTTCCCCCTTCCTCTTCCAAACACTTTTCTAAATTCGTTCCACCTGTACTCAACTGCTTATTATTCCTGCTTATTAAAAACTACGTCTAGGTAACAGGCTGGTGCCACACCACCAAAGAGAAACCTTACGGACCCTCGCTATCCCACGCCAAAGACAGGGCTAGGGTTAGCAACGCGCGCCTAAGGAAGCATCGCTGCAGGAGCTCACGCTGCCTCTGGACGAGAACACAAGAAAAAGCCAATATCCCATGTTTCCCCGAACGAACACTCTAAAATAAAAACACCTTGGACGTCTTCCTTACCCGCCCTTTTCTGCAGACCCTGGAGGTCCCTTCCATTTTCCCTTCTCTTTCTCTTTGTCTTTATTGGATCCGGGTTCACTAGTTGACTCGTCTTCGAACACGCTGAACAGTTCATCCCCAAAAGCATCCGCCATCTTCAAAGCACCAAGACTGAATCTCCGCCCTACCCACAATGCCCCACGACACCGCACCGGCAGTGACGCCACTCGAAGGCGCCACAGTGGCCCGTAGGAGACAAAAGTAACCAAGTCGCAAGGCCACCTGACCCTTTTTGTTTTAAGTTTTTGTTTTGTTTGCTGTTTTTTCAGGTTGTTTTGCTTTGTTTTATATTATTTTGTTTTTTTCCTTTCCGATTACTGATGGGTAGGCAGGTCAGGAGCCAGAGACCATAACCTGTATACCGCACCTTGATTTCTCAGGGCTAGGAGAGGGATAGCGAGAAGGCGGGGTCTGGTAAATCAGACCAATTGCGAAGCAGTAGTCACCCCGACTGGAGAAACCCGGATGGAGCATCCTAGTTGGCAGGGCGGGAGCTGGGTAAAGTGAGGAGGTCTCCAGGTTTCTGCAGTGGAAGAACCGGAGCGTGGACCCGGGAGAGCCTTCTGCCATTGCTGTAGCATGGGTGGCAAGAACAAGAAACACAAGACGCCGGGGGCCGCGGCTGTCCGGGCCGCCGTGTCTGCTTCCAGAGCCAAATCTGCCGAGGCCGGAGCCGTTGGGGAAGCCCAAAGCAAGAAACCGGTGGCCCGGCAGACCCCCGCCGTCGCTCCCAGCACCAGGGAGCCCCGAGTCAAGCAAGGTACGAGGCGTAGCGCCGGCTCCTAGTTATCCGTCCTGAGATCTTGTTCCTTTTCCCGAGGAAAGCCTTCAAACCCGCCCAGATTCTTGGGCTCAAAATTCGTTTTTCTCACACCCGGGGCTACTAGTTCACCAGGTGTGGCCTTTATGAACATCGGTCTAAGCATTTTAGGACGCCAAAGTTCTGATGCTAGTCCTGTTGCAACCTAGCGTCTCTCTTCAGATCACACTTTTCTCCTTTCGAGAACATACCCGGTGCGTTTTCGGCAGGCATCCGGCCTGAACCATTATCGGTTAGCAGAGACAGGTAGGAATGGAGTTCTCACCTTCTGAGGTTAGTCCTATTTTCTACCAAAACTTCGTAACATTTTCAACAATGATGTAGGCCCTCTATGTGTTCTGGAAAAATCAGTACTTAGAAGTACGGTGTTCACGGAACATGGATGTAATCGATTGTAAAATTTTCTGCACTGTTTTCTGCAGTCTTGCATTTTTGCTTATTCTGCCAATTGGATAACTTAGAGATGACCGATTCTTGCTTCAGATGAAAATTACGTCTCTCTTGAGTTGTTTGCTTGTTGTTCTTATTGGGGTGTTCATCAACAAATATTTACTAAGCATGTATGTGTACATATATGTGTGTATATACAACTATTTACTATGTGTCTGATATTACGTTGGAAGTGAGATGAACAAAATAGACCCATTGCTTCTCATACAGCTTGAAGGTCTAATACTGGAGATAGGTATTAGCTAATGACATAAATGTATTGCTTTATAATTGATAAAGACCACGACAAAACTCTTGAAAAGAGTTAAACAAGATAACCTAATTTTAACTAGATAAGAACAGGAATGATGAATGACCTGCAAAACTGACAGTTGAGATCACAAGGATGGGAAGATATTAACTTGGTAAACCATGGCAAAAATAGTATACTATACCAGGGTGAGTTTAGGAGGACAGTATGCAAAGATCTTTTTTTTTTCTTTTTCGGCACCGGGGATTGAACTCACAACCTCGCGCCTGCCAGGGCAGGCGCTTAAGGCACCGAACAAGACGCCCGGCCCTGGTTTTTTGAGGCAGGGTCGCACTATGTAGCTCAGGCCGGCCTTGCGCTCGCGTTGTAGCCCAAGCCGGCCTCGAACCCGCAACGCTCCGCCTACCTCAGCCTCCCGAGTGCTGGGATTAAAGGCGTGCGCCACCACGCCCGGCTCCTGCAAAGATCTTAATTTAAAAAAAAAAAAAAGGCTTGCGGGTCTTAAGTGCAACAGCAAGCAAAAACACTGAAATGACACCCAGGATTTGGAGACAGATTTATGTCGATGGGCACAGATCGGGATCATTCCCAGAATATCAGACCCCGCGATCTCTGGTGGTCTAGGGCTTACATTAGATAAGCAAGTAGAAGTACACTGACAGAATGCTTTGTTGGTTGGGAATTGGTTTATACAATGTGCATCATAGTGTCCAGCCATTTCTAAGAGACAGGAACAACCTGACTGGAACAGGAACTATTACCTGGGCAACTAACAAACTGAAATACACTGAATGGGGGGCGGAGGGCGCTCTGTCACCTTAGGAGGTCATAAAATATCAACATTACCAGAGGAAGAAAGGGTATGAAACTGGATAAATAGGCAAATACCAATTTTCACCTAAAAATTGGATGATTTTTTTGTTGTTGTTGTTTGTTTGGCTTTTTGATTTTTGTTGTTGTTGTTGGGTTGTTTTGTTTTGTTTTGTTTTTTGGTGTTTTGGAGACAGGGTCTCACTATGTAGTCCAGGCTGGCTTTGAACTCACTTTGTAGCCCAGGCTGGCCTTGAACTCCAGGCAGTCCTCCTGCCTTAGCCTCCCATGTGCTGGAATTACATATGTGCACCACTATTGAGGACTTGGATAATACTTCCTTACTGTGTAATTTATTGTGCTGCGTATCCAAAACACCATCTACCAAATTTTCAGAAAATTCAAAGAATTTAAACACATGTCAGTAAAAGACTGAAAGTAAATCTAATGCTGATCAACAGAGTAATACTGCCACAGAATAGTCATTTGTTGTATTCTTTGGCATTTCTTTCCTCCAGTCCCCAAATGTGACCCTTTCCAAAGGTGTCCCTGGCAGTATAATTTCTACCTACAGCCCTCCTAGGAGAGTTCATCTAGTTCCATTAGTCACTGTCTTTTCCATTGTAAGTCACTTTCAAGCAGCATTAGGTCTTGCTCCCAAGCTGTCGTCAGGTGTTTCAACATTTATCGGAACTGTTTACGTTTTTTTTTGTAAGCATCTCTGATTTAAGGTGGCTAATAATACACTTCCCCCTACTTCCTTTTTTTTGTGTTTTTCCACATTCCTGTTTGTCAAAGATCAAACATTACTTTGAATGCTTTCCTTTCTTCCTTGCATTCAGTCTATGACCATGGCTCTGTGCACTCTTCACTTACATATCTTTCCTATACACCGTCTCACTTTTTATATGTTGTTGAAACATGGTAAAGATTCTCATGAATCCCTGGAGTATCAACAGAGCCATTTAATAGGTTCTCCCCATTCCTCCTCCAGTCTTTCCAACACATACCAGCATCAGATTGGTCTTCCAAAAATGCTACTTTGGTTATACCACTTACCATTTCTTCCAGAGCATTCTCATTGATCTCATAGTAAAATCCAAACCACTCAGCTACCATAGAAGTCTCTCTTTGTGGCCTTTTTACTATAGCAAATCTGGTGTGTTTCCATTGCTTCAAATAGAAGTGTTAGCTTACTGTAATTTTCTCTTCATGAAATGCTGCCTATCCGAAACACCATCTACCAAAATCCTATAGTAACTTCTTTGGATATCATCTTTTTCTTTTTTTTTCCTCTACCAGGGATCAAATCCCAGGGCACTCTACCAATGAGATATATCCCAGCACTTTAAATTTGCTTTGTTTTGTTTTGTTTTGAGACAGGCTCTTGCTAAATCACTCAGGTGGGACTCAAATTTGTGATTCTCTTGTGTCAGTCTCCCAAGTGCTGGGATTACAAGTGTGTGCTGCTATGCCCAGCTACCTCCTTTTTGAACTGTCTCCAATATATCCAATATACCTAACCCATGTATCATGGTTGTTTATATCATTCTTTTTGATAGTTAGCTTGCTCAATGGTATGTGAGGATCTACACATTTTATATATCCTACAAAATAATTGGATGTAGTGGAAATGTGTTAATATCACTAAGCCATTTATTCTAATGCTATGGAAAAATCATTCAAAAAGTTTCTTGGATAAATGATAAAGAAAAGTTCAAAGGAATTATCAGAAGAGAGAAAAACAAGCAACTCTCTACTACATTTGTAAAGAAGTTTTAATTTTTCTTTTTGAGTATTTTTAGAAAATATAGTAGGCCTTCTTTGGAAGAAAAAAAAGTGAGAAAGTCCTCAATTCTTTGTAGTTCCTAATGTATACAGTTATTTTGACCCTTCGCTGTTTTTTCAGATATTTGGAAGGATCATACACAGCACAGTTTATCAAAATGTGCTGTAATCTAAAGGTCAAAAACTACTGGTGCCGCTAAATGGCTCTTGGCACAATTTTGGGTATTCTTGCCATTCCTGTTTATTTCATTTGTTTCTCAAAAATTTTTTGAAGAGCTGTTAATATGCCAAGAAAAATTTTAGGCACTGGAGATACCACAAGAGGAAAACATCATTTTTCAAAGACCTTTCATTATAGCTGGGGCAGGAGGAGGGCAAGATGGAGACTTATTTTAGGGGGCCAGAAGATAAGCAAAATTTCTTCTACATTTAGTTATGCTAAGTGCAATGGAATTTAACATAGCTGATAGGTAAAGAGAGAAGGGTAGAAAAATACCATTTTTAAAGAGGATGACCAGAAGACATCACACAGAGGTGATATTTGAGCAAAGGAGATGTGTAAGTTAGTATCTGGGTTGGGCCTTCTAGGCAGAGAGAACAGTGAAAGCCTTGCATGTTGGAGAAATAGCAACACCTTTCTCCATCTTTCCCTTTTTGTCCTCCACTTCTCCTTTCTGTTTCTGTGTCTTTGCCTTAGAAATATCTCTACCTAGCCGGGTGTGGTGGCACACGCCTGTAATCCTGGCACTCGGGAGGCTGAGGCAGGAGGATCATTGCAAGTTCCAGACCAGCCTGAGCTACAAAATGAGTTCAAGGCCAGCCTGAACTGCATAGTGAGACCCTGTCTTAAAAAAACAGGGCCAGGGATTTAGCTCAGTGGCTTAAGCGCCTGCCTGGCAGGTGCAAGGTTGTGAGTTTGATTCCTGGTACCAGGAAAAAAAAAAAAAGAAGTGTCTCTACCTAGCCAGGCAAGGTGCCTTTAAATCCCAACATTCAGGAAGCTGGAACAAGAGTATTGCTGTGAGTCTGAAGATAGACTCCATCTCAAAAAAAAAAAAAAAAAAAAGTGCTTCCACCTTTAACCTACTTACAACTAGCTCAGCTGCTTTGCCATGGTGTGACTCAGACCTAAATAAAAGGTTCTGTTTTTTTTCTTTCTTAAGCAAAAGGCTTGTGTTTCTGGAAATCCTTGACATTAGTTGAAATTTTAAACCTAAGAAGTAATACTGGGAGACTCATGTCATAAATTTGTAAAAACTATTCTAAGTATGTTGGGGGAGTGTCATCAAAACATTGTGTGAAGGATGGAAAATAGTGACTTAGTAAAGAACAAATGTAGTGAGATACACTTTTGGTTTGGAATCAGAATAGCTTCCCATAGGAGACATTTAGGCCAACTTGATGTAAAGCAGCCGGCTGTTGGGAAGTCTGGATTCTGTACTTAAGGCAGTGCAAATGACGCAAAGATTCAAAGATGGCAACAAGTTTGACATATTATAGGAAAACTATCAGTGGAGTGAGAGAGGGAACCTGTTAAAATGAGATCAGAGGTCTAGGAAGGGGCTAAACCAAGTGCAGTGGAAAGTGGGGAGACTGGTGTTGGTATTTAGTAATCAAGAGACATTAACTGGTGTACATCATATAATTAGTCCAGTATCTCTGGTGGTATATACTTCCTCATAAGCTCTAACTGCTTAGGTTGTATCAATTTGCTCTGATTTATTCTCTTGGTACTTATTATTTTAGTTTATTTTGATAATTGGTTCCTTGCTAATGATATTACTCTGGAATATAAGCCCCGTGAGAACAGGGACTGGATCTTATTTACAGCCACAGTTCCTGTTTGGATCCCTTGGCAGATTAACCTTTTTGCAGATAAATGCACTGTTGATCAGAAGGGAATGAGAGTGCCAACAACTCAAAGGAAGTGTCTTAGTGCTGCTTACTCACTAACATCATTGCTTGATGTAGCATACAAGGCAGTATAAAAGGAGTACTTTCTAATAGAGTATAGGGCAATTTAAACTGATTCTGGTAGGGTTTTTTTGTAATTAATTGAGTCACCTTAAAGTAATGACTTAGTATCTGTCAATTTCAATATAATAAATATTTTTGAGAGGCAGTTTTTTATGTTGCATTATTCCATGACCTTTCGTCTGTAAATCTGGTATTCACAATACTTTTGCCTTGGAGGCTGTCTACATACTATCATCCTCACCTCCAGTTAGATTTTTCAGTAACTTCTGTCTGAAACAAAAAACCAAAGCTTATGAAGAGAGGTCTCTATATGCTAAGGAAAGGCACCATCAGAAGTCTTATGCACTTTTACTTGTGGAAACCAACTTTATTACATGACCTATTGACTTAGAATTGTATTCAGAATTAGAGTTATCAATGTAACAAGTTTGAATATCTATTTTCTTCTGTCACTTTCAGTTTTTCCTATGTTATAGGTAAAGCCTGGGGCGGAAAGCTTGTCAGGTTGACATTCTGAATTGGCAGCTGGCTGCATGTGGTGGGTCACACCTGTAATTCAGCACCATGGGACACTGAGGCAGGAAAATCTCAAGTTTGAGCCCAACCAGAGCAAGTTAGCAATTTACAGCTAGAGATGTAGCTCAGTGTGAAGATGTTGTGTTCAATCCCCAGTACCACCAAAAAAAAAAAAAAAAAAAGTAGCTGGGCATGGTGGTGCATGCCTGTAATCCCAGCACTTGGAGGCTGAGGCAGGAGGATTGCTGCCAGTTTGAGGCCAGTCTGGGCAGCAAAGTGACTGCAAGGCAACAAAGTGAGGCAACAAAGCAAGGCCAGCCTGAACTACTGTACATAGTGAGATCCAGTTGAGAGAGAGAGATTTGCTACATGGAGCCCTGAGTTAAAAAAAATAAATTACAAAACGATATTATTTTTTAAAATACTGGTATATTTACTAAAAGTTTAATCTATATAGATAGATAGATAGATTTTAATGTATATTAATATACGTATTGGGGTTACTACATTTAATGATTTCATGAATTAAATTCTCAATTTTTATAATGTGGCAAAAAATCAAATAGATATAACCTACATAAAAATTGTTTGGATTCTCAGTAATTTTGAAGGAAGGAAAGAAGTGATGAGACCAAAAGTTTGAAAATAGTATTTATTCACTTCTTGTTACCCATTGTTAGATGACTGAGGATTTATAATGCTTCTGTTGCCTGGAACAGACTTGAAAACTTTAGTGGGTTGAATAAATAATGTACTAAAATATTCATGTCTAACTGGAACCTCAGAATAAGATTTTATTTGGAAATAGTCTCTGCAGTTGTAATTAAAGATCTTGAGATGAAATCATCCTAAAGTTAGATTGGGCCCTAAATCCAATGACTGTTGGCATGAGGGAAACAAAAAAAGCAGCGGGGGAGGGGGGCGGTTTGCACATGAAGAGACAGGGAAGGCCATATGAAAGAGTTGGTGACTAAAGTTCTATTACCAACAAGCCAAGCAGCACTTGGAGTGAACATGAGCTAGAACACCCTATGAAGTACTCTTGCCTAAAACCCTCAGAGGGAACATGGTCTTGTTCACATCTTGATTTTGAACTTCTATCCTCCACAGTTGTGAAAAATTAAATTCCTGGCATATTCACAGATCAAATTTGTGGTGATTTGATATGATAACTTTAGAAAACTAATTTAAGTCCAAGGAGAAAAAACAGGAAGTCCTACCTCTCTTTGCACTTACCATCTCACTTTTGGGGAGGGATACTATCTCTTTGGGATTATTCATCTCTGCCAACAATCTGATAGTACCCAAGAAGTCTTAGAGCTTCCTCTAAATGCCAGGAAAAAGCATCTGATTAAGAAATGTGAAGATGAACATAAAATTTAACCTAAAAGATAATTAGGGATTCATATTTTAGTAGGAAGTAGTTAAACTAGAAGAATAGTAATTGGCAAAATAGTTTAGAAGGAGTAATGCTAACTACTAGATTGACTCATATGGTGAAATGAGGGGGGTGCTGAAATTAAGTATTTGATGTTTAGCAATGTTTAGAGGAAAATTAAAATAGCACAATGGATATTAATCATTAAATGGCCTTGACTATTTGTTGTCTATTATATACAGGTCCAAAAATTTATAGTTTTAATTCTTCAAATGATACTGGTGGTCCTGCAAATCTGGATAAATCTATTTTGAAAGTAAGTAACCAAGGTTTTGAGCTATTTCAAGAAATACACTCTTCTTTTTAAATGACATATCCTTAAATTTAGAAAAACAATAGTATATTTTAAATAGTAATCAAAGAGCTATTCTTACTAAATAGAAATAAATTGTACACATATGTTGAGAGCCTCTAAGAAATTAAGGGAGTTCTGGATAAGTTCCAAATTTCTGAGCATGGCATATGCATGCTTTCAGATTTAACTTAGAATTTTTTTCCTTCCTCCTGTCTTCATTATTCTTCTCCATTTAAAACTTTAGTTCATTCTGAGGATTTAGCTCAGTGGTCTAAACACCTGCCTGGCAGGTGCGAGGTTGTGAGTTCAATCCCTGGTACAAAAAAAAAAAAAAAAAACCCTTTAGTTCATGGGACATTCTTTGTTCTCCAAATTCCACGTGATTTTATAACTTCAGATTTTTCCCCAACATGCTCTGTACCTGGAATGCCTCACTTTCTCTTTTCTATCATCTCTGTGACCCTCATGAAGTCCTATATAACTCACCAGCTCAGTTATCTTGGATCTGTCAGCACTGAATATGTCATTTTAAAGCATTGTCATGCTGGGTTATAATTCATTTATTTATATGTGTTTCCTGGCTAGACTTTGAATTCCTAAAACTTTCTTTTTTGTATTTCATGATAGGCATTCAGTTAAGAGATGATAAAGAGAAGGTCTTTTTGTTGGTAGAAGCTTATGCATTCTTAGGTTACAAATATGGAAAGAGCAGTACATAAGTAGCTAATAGAAAAAATGAGAATCAAATTCCTGGGTCAAAAGATTTTGTGTTACTTATTTAATACTATATAGAGATACATTTTTACTTTTCTTTGATATTCCTCTTTTTTAGTGTAGCATTCATTGTGTCAGGCTTTGTGCTTGTATTGGTTTACATTAGAGCAGATTTCTGGATTTCACTCCCAAGGATTTTGATTCAGTATGTTTAGGATAGGGTTTAGTAATCCGTCTTTGTCATAGCAACCCAAGGGTAATCCAAGGACACTGTGTTGAGACACTTGACTTTATAGAAGCTTTATATGAGGATTTTTTTTCCATATGTCACCATTGCTTTTTTCCATATCACATATTTTTAAGTATGTAGTCAAGAGGGGGAAAAAAAAAACCTACCTGCATTTAGCTGAAATTTTGGGCTTGTTTGATAGGAATATAAAAAACTGAGTTTTCTTCTAATTTTTTTAATAGTTTAGCTTCTAATTGCTGTAACTGTTTTGGCTTGAACAGGTGGTAATTAATAACAAGCTAGAGCAAAGAATTATTGGAGTGATCAATGAACATAAAAAGCAAAATAATGACAAAGGGGTGATTTCTGGAAGACTTACTGCCAAAAAATTACAGGTATTTTGCAAACTTTTTTTTAAAGTTCCTTAGTTATAGTGGGGCTTTTTAAAGACAGCTCCATATGGGATGAAAATGGTTTTTTCAGCTTTCATTAAGATCTCATATAGATGGCCTGCATCTCCAAGAACAGAAAATTGTGCCTGATATAATTTCACACAATGAAGTGATGATATGAAAACTAAATTGCATTCCCCAAATTACATGTTTAATTCTGCCAGGTACTTTACTTACATTTCTCTGAGATGACAGTCCTACAAAGCAGATGTATTCAACCTCTAATGAGGCTTGGAAAGATGACAAGTTATATCCTGAGGTTAGTAATTAATAAATAGCAGAGTGAGCAGAGCCAAGTTTGAACCCTATTCTTCCCCACTGTAAAGATTTTATTGTCAAAAGTATATCAAAATGCTTTATTTTTATATATAAAGTTGTCATTAAAGCACTGCTTGTGATAAAATAAATCCTAAGTGTTCATTCACAGGAAAATGTGCTCAGTGGTATATTATGTAAAAAGTTTCTAATAATTTGAAAGGATGCCTATGTTATAATGTTAAGTAAAGTATGTTATACAAAATTATAATAAAATAACTAAAGTGAACATACTACACTAAAAAAGAGTATCATTAGATTATTAAAAAATGTTTCTGTAGTTCCCAAACTCTCTTTGCCTTGAACACATGTAACTTTTTTATCTGGGGAGTGGAAAGATGTGTATAGGTGGTTTTTTTTGTGCGTGTGCGCATGCCTGCATACGTGTGTAGTGCTGGATCTCAAGCACTGAATTCAAGAGCTTGTGCATGCCGAGCAAGCACTGTACCACTAAGCTACACCTCCTCTCCACTCCTCCCCAAAAAACTATTTTTAAAATTACAATTTGGTCAGAGTTTCTGTTTTAAAATGAATGAAAATAAAATTAAGAATAAACAGAGGAAATTGACAAATGAGGGTTTTTTTTTATGTTTTCTTTTCGTAGGATTTATACATGGCGTTACAAGCATTTTCATTTAAAACTAAGGACATTGAAGATGCCATGACCAATACACTGTTGCATGGAGGTGATCTTCATTCTGCTTTGGATTGGCTCTGTTTAAACCTTTCAGATGGTAAACAATATTGTCATTAAATTCTTCCAGTCGCTGAAACATTTTGACGTAGTTTCAGTATTTGTATCATCCTTTTGATTTGTGCTTAAAACTTTTCACTATTATTATTATTATTTACTTTTGAAATATTCTTAATTTAATTCTTTTCATTATATTCTCCATAGAGACTGTGGTCTAGGGAAGAAATTTATTTTTTGTGTGTTGCTTGTAAATAGTTGTTAGCGCTGGGGATGTGGCTTAGTGGTAGAGCTCTTGCCTTGCGTGCACAAGGCCCTGGGTTCAATTCCCAGCACCACAAAAATAAATAAACAAATAAATTTTAAAAATGAACACTTATTTATAGTTATTTTGTAATACACGTTCTTAAACTTTGCCTGTCTGAAGCCTATTAGGCTGTGTCTTTAGGGTTTTGATTTAGAAATTAGGGCTGCCCTTGGATATTAATATTTGACTAAACAGCGAGGCATGGTTTTAATCTTTTGCAAGCATCTAGACTACAGATAACTTTTGTGACAGAGTAAGAATACTACTACCAGCCCACTCAGATGACTGAGGTAGGAGGATTGTTGCAAGTTCGAGACCAGCCTGGTCTACAAAGTGAGCTCAAGGCCAGCCTGAACTGCATAGAGACCCTATCTCAAGAAGACCAAAAAAAAAAAAAAAGAGTACTAGAACCATTCAAGAGATGCAAATTAAAACAACACTGAGATTCCACCTTCAGAAATAATGGCTATTATCAAAAAATCAACCAATAAAAAATGCTGAAAGGGGCTGTAGGGAAAAAGGAACCCTTCTCTGCTGTTGGTGGGAGTGTAGACTGGTGCAACCACTGTGGAAATCAGTGTGGAGATTTCTCAAGAAACTAGGATTAGAGGCCCCATTCCACCCAGCTATTCCCCTTCTGGGTATATTACCAGAAGAATTAAAAAACATCATACCACAGTGATGTATGCACACCCGTGTTTATAGCAAAACAGTTTATAATAGCTAAATCTTGGAAACAGCCCAAATGCCCGTCAACCGAGGAATGGATTAAAAAAAAAAAACATGAGTTTTTTTAATAGACTAGTGTACTACCCAGCCATAAAGAACAATAAACTTGACATTTCAAGGAAAATGGATAAACCTTGAGACCATACTTTTAAGTGAAATAAATCTGTCACACCTGTAAATACTGCATTGTTTCTCTGCTACGAGAAATCAAAAGTATAAATAAGGACCAAAGTGTATAATAGGTATTGTGAAAGAGGGAGAAATTGTTCAAAAGAAAGGGAAACTAGGGAGATTAGAGGGGGAAAGGAAGGAAGGGGAAAAAAAATTGCTAAAAGAAGCATAAAGTAGGAACAAAGTTTGTAAATAAGGAGGAGAAGCAGGGGTTGAAGGGAAGGGAGAGGATTGGGGAAAAAAGTAATCAAGATATATACAGGTAAAGTTTTCCTGTGATGAATAGGATCATTATGTATGTCTAAATTGTACCAATAAATTTAGTAATAATCCAAGAATACTACCATGTGCTATAACAAAGCCAAAGAATGGGAGGGGTAAAGATTTTTTTAATGAAAATTTAGGAGCCTAAGATAGTGAGGGTGAAATAAGTGGAAAATAAGGGATAAGCTAGCTATCATCTGATGAATGTGCCCATTTCTAGTTCAACAAATACACCAGATTCATCACAAGATTTGTAGGGAGATGAAGAATAGAAGAAACGTGGGTACACTAAGTTGTGGTAGGGCTGTATGTGTGTGCTTAACAAATATTTGTGTATTTTATGTATTATATGCATGTTTATGTTCAATACAGTTTGTTTTATCTTAAGATGCACTTCCTGAAGGATTCAGTCAGGAATTTGAAGGGCAACAACCTAAAAATAGGCCAAAGTTTCAGTCTCCTCAAATACAAGCCACTGTTTCACCTCCATTGCAAATTAAAACCAAAAAAGCAGAAGACCACAAGATTAAGGTAATTGAAGAATTAAACTTTTAAAGCTGTATGCAATCAGAATGAAGCAAATGTAATGCATAAGAATAGGAAGGAGGTTTCTATAGTATTTTTCTTAAAAATAACTAAATGGTTTACCAAACTTTTCTATCAGTGTCTATCTTAATTTTCTTTCTTTCTTTCTTTCTTTTTTTTTTTTTGGTGGCACCAGGGGATTGAACTCACAACCTCAGGTGCTTAAGCCACTGAGCCAAACTCCCAACCCTCTCTTAGTTTTCTATTACTGCACACTAATCATCCCAAATGGCTGTGGTTTGAACTAACAGGTGTACTGTTTCTCAAGATTTTGCAGTCTGGTCCATGCCTATCTGAACATTTCTGTCCTAAGAGGTAACCTGCTAGGGCTCCTTACAGGACTTGGGACTCTGCCAGAGACCAGCAGGCATCCTTTCTCTATGTGGTCACTCTGTACAATTAGCTTGGACTTCTTCCCATATGATGGTCTCCTAGGAGTCAGATTTCTAACATCAATGCTATGTCAAATAGTTGCTATACTAGATTGTTTGGGAAATATAACAAGAAAAAGTTACATGTTCAGTACAGATACGATGTTTTTCTGGATATTTTGTGAGGGTTGGTTAAATCCACAGATGTGGAGAACCAACTATATTTAAAAATGGTGAGCCCCAGTGTATAAATTCTTAGCAAGCACCTGTGTTGGTTGCCTCAACTTGCATGGCCAAGGCCAGAGTCCCTGAAAGAGTTATAGGAGGACATGGCTGCTGGGAGGTATAGTTCATTAGGGCATTATATCCTTATAACACTTCTGTTTTCAAGGGATAAACTAGTTTTTAACAATATATTTTTTAGGGCCAGAGATTTAGCTCAGCGGCATAAGCGCCTACCTGGCAAGTGTGAAGTCATGAGTTCGATCCCCGGTACCAAAAAAAAAACAAACAACAATATTCCTTTTATTCCATTTACCCCTTTATGCAAACATTGTTGTATTTTGCAAGTTTAGGTTTCTTAAAATAGTGTTGCATTTAGTTTATCCTTCACTGAATAATAAAGAATATGATTTAGGGACTTTTATGTGTCTGCTGTTTTTTAGCTGGAATTATAAAAGCAGACCCTTGATAGTTTTGACGTTTTCTAATTTCAACTTTTCTGATTTTATTTTCTCTTTCTAGCCAAGAAAGGAAGAAAAAAATGTGGACGTAAATATGAAAGAGTGGATTTTGCAATATGCTGAACAACAAAATGAAGAAGAAAAGAGTGAAAATTCTAAAAGTTTAGAGGAGGAGGAAAAATTTGACCCTGTGAGTAGAAATATAATTTAGGGTTCTAGCTGAATATTCTCAGGCAAGATATTTAACTTTTCTGACTCTTAGTTTTTTCATTTATAAATTGGATAAATACTTATAGAGATTGATATGAAAATTAACACATAAAAAATTGGATCCTGGAACAGTTGTGTATGCTTTTCTCATTGCTAAGACAGAATACCTGACACCCAAAATTATGCTTTCAATTGCAGTTATTTGAGAGTCTAAGATGGAAGAATCACAGGTTTGAGGCCAGCCTGAGGAACTGTTAGTTTGTTTGAGGGCTCACTATATATTGTAGGCTGACCTTGAACTTGTGGTCCTCCTGCCTTAGTGTCCTAAGTGCTGGGATTATAGGCATGTGCCACCATGCCCAGCGATAAGATCCTGTCTGTAAAAAAAGGGGGAGAAAATGGCTGAGAATTTAGCTTACTGTGTGGCACTGGACACAAAACCATTACTACTACCAAAAAAAAAATTAAGTTTATTTCAGCTTGTGATTTTGCAACAGCAAGCAGAAACACCGAAACAACACCCAGGATTTGGAGACAGATTTATTTAACATTGGATGGGCACTGACAGGGAATCACTTGTCCCTCAAAATGTCAGGCCTCGAAGGCCCAGGGAGGGAGGTTTTTATGGGGTTGTAAAAGGTGGGGTACAGAGGTACTTTGCTGTCTTTGGTTGTTACAATATGCATCATAGTGACTAGCTGTGCTTCACAGTGACCAGCCGTTTCTAAGAGACAGAAGCAACTGCAACTGGAACAGGAACTATTACCTGGGCAACTAAGAACCTGAAGTATACTGGCGGGGGGGCCATTTTCTGTTACAATTTCATTCCATGATCAGTTGGCTTCATTGGTTAAGCGCCTGTGGTAGTGGAAGAGCTACTCACCTCATGGCATATAGGAAGTGAAATAAAGGAAGGTATCAGGGTTCCAATAGCCCCTTCAAGAGCATTCTTCCAGTGGCCTAACTTCCATCCACTAGGCAGTGATGGCAAACCTTTTAAAGCTTTCACTGATAACAAACAGCTCACTGCAGCACTTGTGCCATTGGTCTGCCATCACTGTCCTAGAGGTTCTATCACCAGAGGCTGGCAACCAACCTCTAGCATGTGGGCCTCTGAGAGAACATTTAAGATTCAATCCATAACAAGAAAGCAAGTTGTAGGAAGAAAATATTGCCATACATATATCTGACAAAACACTTCTATCCACAATTATATGCACAACATTTTAAAGTCAAACACCTTACGAAAGTAAATATACGCATGGTCAATGTCTTAGTTACTTTTTTCTCATTGCTAAGACAGAATACCTGACACCCAAAATTAGGAAAGGAAAGATTTATTTATTACAGTTCTTGGAGGTTTCAGTCAATATTCAGCTGGCTGCAAGGCAGGGCAGCGTGGCAGGGCAGCCATTCATGGCTGCCGCAACAGCAAGGCGAACCAGCAAGAGAGGGAAAACACCTTCTTCCTGCCCTTACACTGTATGTTGGCTCCACCCCTGGGCAGGTGCAGCACTTACGTCGCCAATCCCAGGGCTAGACAACAAACCAATCATGAACATTAGACTCAGCTGCATCCATGCCATGATTACTTGAGACTTGGTGGGGCCTTAGGAATATAAACCATAGCAGTCAATAATAGTCATTGGAAAAAATGAAAATGAAAACTACAAAGAGATATGACTATGGATCTATCAAAATGGCTAACATTTAAAAGATCAGTAATACCACATGTAGGGAGCATGTGGACCAACTAAACACTCATACATTGCTGATGGGAATATAAAATATTACCACCAAAGTAAACATACCATTGCCAATTGGGGCAACAATTTCATTTATAGGTATTACTTAAGAAAAATGAAAATACTTTACAGAAATATTTGTAGCAGCTTCATTCACACTAACCAAACACTGCAAACAGCCCATATGTCTGTCAGTAAGTGAATGAATAATCAAATTGTGGTAGAAGTTAAGGACAGTATATATAATGTGATGTACCCATTTGTGTAAAAGAAAAAATATATACATAGACACAATTGTTTTTTGTTTGTTTGAGACAGAGTCTAGCTGTGTAGTTCAGGGTGGCCTCAACCTCAACTATGTAGCCCAAGCTGGCCTCAAACTTGTGCCAATCCTCTTGCTTCAGCCTCCTGAAAGCTGGGTTTAAAAGCATGTGCCACTGTGCCCAGCTATATTTACATTCTTATACTTAAAATGATCTACAAAAAGTTTTTACTAGTTATTAGGAGTATGGCAGTAGTGTGTCATGGCAACTTTTTTTTAACTCTTCTGTACATATAATTTTTTTAAACAATGTACCTATATTAAAATCATGCAAATAAGAATTTTTAGTGTAGTATAAGTCTACTTTGGGATTCAGAGAAAGAAGAGGTCTCCTCTGTTTAGGTCAAAACTCAAATGAAACTTGAAGGGCACATAGAATTTGAATAGACAAAGAATGATAGGACGATAATTCAGATGAATAAAATAATGGAAAGAGGATATGGATATGAAATTGTGCAAGGCCCTGTGGATATTAAAAAAGAGATATGCAACGCTGGGTGTGGTGGCGCACGCCTTTAATCCCAGCACTTGGGAGGCTGAGGTAGGCGGAGCATTGTAAGTTCGAGGCCAGCTTGGGCTACAACCCGAGCGTAAGGCCGGCCTAAGCTACATAGTGTGACGCTGCCTCAAAAAACTAGGGCTGGGAGTTTGGCTCAGTGGCTTAAGCGCCTGTCTGGCAGATGTGAAGCTATGAGTTCGATCCCCAGTGCTGAAAAAAAAAAAAAAAAAAAAAGATATGCATATATAAAGGTAAAAATTATTAGGAGTAAACAGATGAGTTTACTTGAGACTATTTACTTTGATGTCTAGCAAATAAATTTGACAGATTTGGGGACAGGTAATTGACCAAAACAATTTGATATTTCAGGTCAAGTTCAACAGTTTTCAAGGTGATTTGGAATACTGAGTAGTGTTAAGGTGATTTGCAAAGCAATTCATTTTAGTAGCTATTGCATATGTTCAGATGTGCAATAAGAACTTAAACTGGTAAGGAAGATAGATATTTTAAAGCAAGAATCAACAAAAATTGGTTATTTACTGAATATAAAGGCTAAGGAACATTTCCCCCCAAAAAATATGTACAGATAGTAAGCACATGAAAAGACACTCCACATCAGTAATTATTAAGGAAATGCAGATCAAAACCATATCAAGATACAACTTTTCATCCATTATGATGTCCACTATCAAAAATAGACAAAAAGAATGTTGGTAAAGATGTGGAAATTAAAATCTATGTGCACTTTTAGTAGGAATGAAAAGTGGTATACCATTATGGAAAACAGTTTAGCCCTTACTCAGAAGATTAAAATTAGAATTACCATGTAATCCAGAAATTCCATTTTGGGATATATACTTGAAATAATTTAAAACAGTCTTAGAAGAAATATTTGTATACCTGTGTTTGTGGTAGCATTGGTTTCAGTAGCCAAAATGCAGAAGCAACCCAGTGTCAACCAACAAATTAGTGGATAAGTAAAATGTTATGTACATACAGACAGTGGATTAGGACTCAGGATTAAAAAGGAAAGAAATTCTGGAACATGCAACAACATGGTTGAACCTTGAGGACATCATACTAAATGAAATGAACCTGTTATTGTAAGATTCCATTTATATGAGGTACCTAAAGTAGTCCAATTCATATAGATAGAAAGTAGACTAGTAGTTGCTGGGGGTAACGAAGGAGGGGGTTACTGTTATACCCCCATAAGCATTTCAGTTTTGCCACATGAAAAGAATTCTAAACATGGATTGTGGTTGTGCACCAATATAAATGTATTCAATCCCAGTGTTTACTTACAATGGTTAAGATGGTAAATTTTATGGGAAAAATACTATAAAGGAGTCAAATACAGGAAGAGATACAGAGGTGGAGGAATGGTGGTATCAGTGCCTTAGAAAGGAAGATGGAAAGGATGACTATGGTTTTGGTGAATTTGAGAAAATAAGCCTTCTGTCTGTTACACAACTTTGATGTTTGCTTCAACACAGAATGGTCCCATAATTCAGCTATGTGTACTTGTTTAGTTGCCTTTTTTCCACTTCTTTTTAACACTTGTATTTCAAAGCTGTACTGTTAATAATCTACTGTCATTTACTAGCCTAAAGAAATAAAATAGTAATTTGAGTTTAACTTTCAATTCATTCTAGGTTTTGCTCTGCAGAATCATGTTCTTGAGTTTCGTGATACCCTTTTTCCTCAGAAGCTTTATTTTCTTTCTTGGTACCAGGGATCGAACTCACAACCTTGCGCCTGCCAAGCAAGTGCTTAAACCACTGAGCCAAACTCCCAGCCCTATTTTTTTTTTGTTTTTGTTTTTTGTTTTTTGAGGCAGGGTCGCACTATGTAGTTCAGGCCAGGCTTGATCACGTTGTAGCCCAGGCCAGTCTCGAACTCACAACACCCCTACTTCAGCCTCCTGAGTGCTGAAGGCTTGATCACGTTGTAGCCCAGGCCAGTCTCGAACTCACAACACCCCTACTTCAGCCTCCTGAGTGCTGGGATTAAAGGTGTGTGCCACCATGCCCGGCTTTGTTTTCTTTTTTTGTCCTATTTTCCATTGTTTTATTTCTGAATGAAAAATTCCTAAAAGTAGATTTGCTGGATCAAAGAACAAAGTTAGATTATAGGAATTTTGTTTTGTTTTGTTTCTTTGAGTTGGGGGCCTCATTAAGTTGCTCAGGCTGATCTCAAACTAACAATCCTCTCACCTCAACCCCCAAGTATCTGTGATTATAGACAAGCATCGCTATGCTGATCTAGACCATAAGTTTTGATACAACAGATTGTCTACAGATAAAGTAATCTTGTCCTTTTTATTTCCTCCTCCTTTGGAATAGAATGAAAGGTACTTACATCTTGCAGCAAAACTTCTGGATGCAAAGGAACAAGCAGCTACCTTTAAACTAGAAAAAAATAAGCAGGGCCAAAAAGAGACTCAAGAAAAAATAAGGAAATTTCAAAGAGGTAAATATTTTCAGATTCTTAGATATAGAAATGTTACTGTCTTTTTAAAACTTGTCTATTCTTTCTCCTAACAGTTTATATCTGGGTTTTGGCAAACTTTTTTTCTAACAACCAAATGAAATTGTGTACTCTGTGGGCCATACACATTATTTCTCAACTCTGGTGTTATAAACAAAAGCAACCATAGACAGTACAAAAATAAATGGCCATGTCCTATGGATGGTGAACTATAAATTTAACATAATTGTTACATATGATAAAATATTTTTTATTTTTTCAGCCATTTGAATATGATGGACAATATTCTGGTTTACAAGCCATACATAAACAGAAAGTGGAATGAGTTTGGCCTACATGCAAGCGTGTCAACACTAGATTTATGTCATAAAATACTGTCCCTAGTCAAGAAAGAGACATGAGTATAATCTCATATTTCAAATGAAGATTTTTTTGACGTCTACTACATCTATTAAATACTTTATTTTTAAAGTTTTAATATACATTGTAAAAGCTAATAAATTGCTTGTGACTTATAGGAACTGTCAAATTATTGGCTACAAGGAGAAAGAAGAAATGACGTTTTTTTTTTGTTTTTTTGGTTTTTTTTGTTTTTTTTTGCAGCACCAGGGATTGAACTCACAGCCTCATGCCTGCCAGACAGGTGCTTAAGCCACTGAGCCAAACTCCCAGTCAAGAAATGATGTTTTTGAAACCACTATTACCAAGTAGTAAGGCATAAGAAACAAATACATAGCCACATGTGATGGCACATACCTGTAATCCCAGCACTGTGGGAGACTGAGGCAGGAGGATTTCAAATTTGAGCTAGCCTGGGCAAGTTAGTGAGACTACTTTTAAAAATAAAAGAGAAGTAGGAATGTAGTTTAGTGCAGAGGCCCTAGATTCAATCCCAAGCACCACACATAAACCAAAGAAAGAAAGAAAGAGAAAGAAAGGAGAAAGATAGATAGATTATGAAATTAATGTGTTTCTTTTCTTGGTAGAAATGGAAATTTTAGAAGATCATCCAGTATTTAATCCAGCCATAAAGATATCACATCAACAAAATGAAAGAAAAAAGCCTCCTGTAGCCACAGAAGAGGAAAATGCTTTGAACTTGAATTTATTTGAAAAGTCTACACCTGCTGCTGATGAAGAGAAAGGTTAAATGAGGAAAAGTGGTTGGGTTGTAATTTATGACTAAATATCAAATAATATATTATTACTAAGCTCATTACTTTGCCTTTTGGCAAACTACTTAAGATGGTAGTACAGTTACACATTCATAAGCTTTGTTTAAAAAATAAGACAGTTCCCATTAATGAATGTGATCATTATGTATACCTTAATTGTACCAATAAACTTAAATTTTAAAATAATTTTTTTAAAAAAGCCAGGCATGGTGGTGCATGCCTGTAATCCCAGCACTTGGGAGATTGGGGTCAGAGGATCACTGTGAGCTCAAGGCCAGCCTGGGCTACATAGTGAGTTCAAAGCTAGCCTGTATTACACAGCAAGACCCTGTCTCAAAAACCAAAACAAAAATCCACAATGAATTAAAAAGTAATAACAATTACTATAACTTGTGTAGCAATTTATAATTACAAATACCTTGTTGTCTCAGGCTCATCTCTCTCCAGTCCATTCTCTAAACTCTTAGCAGTTATCTTTTTTGCCACATAGATCTAAATGTGAATTTCCTGTTTAATAACCTGTTTGTTTGTTTGTTGTTTGTTTTTTTAACATGCTAGAGATCAAACCTGGTCCTTACTTATGCTAGGCAAATACCCTACCACTGAGCTGTATCCTTACCTATCCCCTCCTATTAAGAAGCTTTAAGGACTCTGAGCCTACTGACATTAGTAATAAGGCCAAACTTTTTATCATGGTATTCAAGATCATTTGCAGCCTGCTACAATTTACCTTACTACCTTGTTTTTTAACTATGTACATCATTCTTCAAAATATTTGTTGTTTCACATCCCCTTACATTGCTTATCCTGCTACCTGCTTCTATTAGCCAACCTGTCCCTAGGTTCAAGTAGCTCAAATAGTACCTCTCCTTTTATCATTCCCTTCTTTAATAGTTCCCTAGTTGCTTCCATGCCATCAGATGTAAATGATCATGCACTTCTTTGTGCTCTTGAGTAAATTATTGGCATAGATAATATACTTATCACATTGTATTACAGTTCTTCCAGTAATATTTCTTGAATCCTTGTCGTGCAAAATGACAGGCACTATATATACAATAATGAACAGAATAACCCAATCTCTGTCATCTTACTGTGTATAGCCTTAAGTAAGGAAAGTGAGCTTTAAATGTACACAAAAATATAATGTCAAATTGTGATATGTACTATTAAGAAAATTGGTTTTTAATAATAGGGATATCAAGGTGGCTCTTTTGTATTGGGGAGGCATTGCAAATCTGACAGATGATTAGATGTTACCCTGGTAACAAGCTGATGGACCCTCCCAAGAATGGAGATAGTAGATTAGAAGTCTAAAGTGAAAGCTGGATGTGGTACCACACTCCTATAATCACGGTAGTCTTGAAGGCTGTAACAGGAAGATTTCAAGGTTTAGCCCAGGTCCTTGCACATACTAAGTTAAGTACTCTGTCCATAAGCTACATCCCAGCCCCACATGATCATTTTTAAAGAATCCATTTTTGTCTTCCTTTTTAGATAAAAAGAAAGACCCCCGTGATGTAAGAAATTTTGACTATACTGCTCGAAGCTGGACTGGAAAATCTCCAAAACAATTTCTGATTGATTGGGTCAGGAAGAATCTTCCCAAGAGTCCAAATCCTTCCTTTGAAAAAGTTCCAGTAGGTCGATACTGGAAATGTAGGTATGTTTTCTGGTTAACTGAAATAACTTTTAAAAAAGTATAAGAAAATCTTTTTGTTTCAAATGAGTTAAATAAACATTTAGGAAATGCTAATTCCACATCTCAGGACTACAGTACGTATAAATCAGTATTAAATACAATACCATCAGTGGAAATATTTAAATAATTCATATAAATGTAAGTTCAGTGTTAATAGATTTCTGACTGTATTGATCTTACCTAATCAATTTAAAAACAAATTTTTTGTTTGTTTCTTTGTAGGGTAAGGGTAATCAAGTCTGAAGATGATGTCCTTGTAGTATGCCCTACTATCTTAACAGAGGATGGCATGCAAGCTCAGCACTTGGGCGCTACGTTAGCACTTTATCGTTTAGTGAAAGGGCAGGTAAGATTTTTTTAAGATCAGATGCTTCAAGCCAGGTATGGTGGTGCACGCCTGTAATCCCAGCACTTGGAAGGCTGAGGCAGGAGGATCGTTGCAAGCTTGAGACCAGCCTACGCTACAAAGTGCGCTCAAGACCAGCCTGAACTGTATATCGAGACCCTGTCTCAAAAAAAAAAAAAAAAAAGAAAGATGCTTCAAAAATATTTGTGAAGTGATGGGTATATAGGTTTAGCATTACTAGTTCAAAAATCAGAATTCTGAAATGATGCAACATAAGTCCTTTTTTTTAGCACTGACTTGATTCCACAAATGGAAAACAGTGCACTAAGAAACTTTCATGAGCAAAATTATTTAAAGTATTGTATAAAACCTTTAGGCTATATAAGATACTGCGTATATGAAACATAAATGGATTTTTATGGTTAGACACAAGTCACATCTCCAGGTTATCTCATTACATGTGTGCAAGTATTCCAAAATCCAAAATACTTTTGGTCACAAGTATTTTCCATAAGTGATACTTAATTTGTATTAAAACTGTACATAAAAATGTATGTATGAAAAAAAATGTATGTATGTGTGGAAGGTACTATTTATTTATGGCCCTCTGTGCCACTTTTCTTTTTACTGACTACTGCTTCTGATTATTTCCTCACATTTTATTATTTATAATCTGGCTTCCTTTCACCGTTAAACACAGTTCAGTCTATCTTGTCTTATGCCAGAGGTCTGAAAGAAACTATTTAATTGATCCAACTTCTTGGCTATACTAATTTACAGATTTAAAATACTTGTGAGGGAAGTACTATTATTACTTGCTTTTAAATACAGAAACTGAGGCACCCAGAAATTTAAGTTTTTCATCCCGAAAGTCATCTAGCTAGTAAATCAAGAGATTTATACTGAATATGGTATGTTGTTTATGAATTTGTATCAATGTATGTATATATTAAGTAATTTACTAGTTTGAGTCAAATTATATCTTGAGAATTATAACTTACTTATAAGTTCTTTAAGTCTATTGAATTTTTTGATATCCAACAATGACAATAAAATGCTGCCATTTTTTTCCTTTCTAGTCCATTCATCAGTTACTCCCTCCCACTTACCGAGATGTTTGGCTGGAGTGGAGTGATGCAGAGAAGAAAAAGGAAGAATTAAATAAGATGGAAACCAATAAGCCACGTGATCTTTTTATTGCCAAACTTTTGAATAAATTGAAACAGCAGCAACAACAACAGCATACAGATAATAAGAAAGAAAACTCTGAAGATCCTGAGGAATCTTGGGAAAATTTAGTTTCTGATGAGGACTTTTCTGCTCTGTCCTTGGAATCAGCAAATGCAGATGATTTAGAACCTGTTAGAAACCTTTTTAGAAAGTTACAAAATACACCTAAGTATCAGAGACTTCTAAAAGAAAGACAACAGTTACCTGTGTTCAAACACAAGAATTCAATTGTGGAAACCCTTAAAAGGCACCGAGTAGTAGTTGTGGCAGGTGAAACAGGGAGTGGTAAAAGTACTCAAGTACCACATTTTCTGCTAGAAGATTTGCTTCTGAACGAGTGGGAAACAAGTAAATGTAACATTGTCTGTACCCAACCCCGAAGGATCTCAGCAGTGAGTCTAGCCACCAGAGTGTGTGATGAATTGGGCTGTGAAAGTGGACCTGGAGGAAGGGTAAGATACCATTCAATTTCTCACTGAATGACAACATTACTCATCTGCCCTTGGAATCCAAGTGGGACCTATACCATGTACAAGTTCTGGTTGTTCATAAGCATATTTCAAGCACTTTTCATGCTTTCTTTGATAGTGTATTATGCCACTTTATATGAAAAAGTGTATCAGTAATTGTGAATATCTCATATAAAAAAAACTATATTAGTTTGATAATTAAATGTTCAAATATACTAGCCAATAAATTGAACATTCAAAGAATATGGACAAGTTCAGATTTTACTGTAATATCATATGGCTCATGATTTTTTAAATGTTTTCTGTGGAATGCACTCCCAAATGATCTTCATTAATTTTCAATGAGCAGAATGGGAAAACAGTATAGGTTAATATACTAGACTATTTTTCAAACCCTGTATTTAAAAAAAAAATGGTAAAAGTACTTAACAATTAATTGTCCATTTTGTGAACACAAAACTGAACAAATCTTAATCAAAGTGACTGCAGTGTATAGGAATTCATTTAATTAATTAAATTGACTAGAATTAAATATGATGAATTACAGTTTTATGCTTTCTGAAGATGGCATATAATATTTTTTAAGATGGCACTCTTTTATTAAAAATTTTTTATTTAGCGCATTGGTTTTCTGTCAGGAAATATAAGAGGACAGAAAGACAGTTTCTGTCCTACAAGGAATAACAGTCATATATACAACACAAAGAAATGACTTCAGGGAAAAGAAAGGAAATGTAATGGGAATGGATGGTACTTCAAGATTCCCATTAGGCACCACTGCAGTGGTTACCGTCTGCTTTTAGTGGTAGCAAGTTTTACAGGATCTTCGTAGAAAAGTAGACCAAGTCACAGAAGCTGCCGTAAAACTCTGTTCTTGAGTACCTTGATATTTTGCTCTGAGATAATTTAGTAAAGAATTAATTTAGCATTTATTAATGTTTTTATAATCATATTTATAGTACGTGAAGCCGGGTACACATCTTTTTGCTTCAACACATTGGAAAGAATAAAAGCTTTTCTGTTCAAAATTACCAATACAAATTTTATATAAATGATGACTACGGAAAAGTACTTTTGAGGATAATGAATTACGCTAAATAAATTTACTTAGCTTGCTCCTGTGCTTCACTTTTTTCAACTTACTTCCTAGATAACTTGTGAGTCTCTACCCATGGCTTTGTGTTCTTCCTTCAGAATTCTTTATGTGGATATCAGATCCGGATGGAATCTCGGGCTAGTGAATCTACCAGGTTGCTTTATTGTACAACAGGAGTTTTGATAAGAAAACTTCAAGAAGATGGCCTTCTAACTAATGTGTCTCATGTTATTGTAGACGAGGTAAGTAGATTCTATAGTTGTGTCCAGTTAAATTCTAAACATTTTTGTATTCAACTTATGTTACTTTTAATACCACTTAAAATTTTCTTGGTACTTACTGACTGCCAGACATTTTACATAAAATTATTTTATTTTCTCTAATGAATATTCACGTTAAGTGATTTACTCTATAAATACGGTAATATTTGCCACATGCTTTATGCGATTTATGCATACACACATGTACACATGCACAAATTTATTTAATTCTTCCAATGACCCAGGGAAGTAGACATATCTTTATTTTACAGTTGAGGAAATCAAAGTACACAGTCAATAGCTTACCAGATTCACATATCCAGTAAGTTCTGCATCTGAAAGTTCAATTCCAGGCATTCTAGTACCAGTCTGTGCTTTTTTACTGGTCTGCTTCCTCTCAACTACTATAGTTAGGTGTAAATGATCTGCTTTAACTCTTTTACAAGACCCAAAAATGTATCAATATGTCTTTTTTCTCTCAGCTATACTCTGAGTATATCTGGTATATGTTTTGGTACAGCAAACCTATTTGGAATGCACACTTAAATTGAATTATACCTAGTTTCATATTGCACTTATTCTAAATGGCATACCAGCCTAGTCTTGTAAATTAATTTTCATGTGTATAATTTTTCAGGAAAAAATACATAGCATTTCTATTATTCAGAAATTACTAAAAATTTGTGTCATATTAAGGTTTTTGTGAATGTTAATTCACTAAGTTCAGAAAAGAGAAGTGAGAAGTTTATTCATTTTATTTTTAGTTAATAGACAATAGATTATTTGGTTATTTTCCTCCTTTTGTTGGAAATATTACAATAGAAAATTAAAATTGCCTATAATCTTATAATTCAGGAAAGGATAATACTAACATTTAATTCATGTATTCATGTTTGTGTATTCAGTATGTCTGCTTACATCAATGTTCACATCATTAGATATTCTACAAAAGCATGGTTTTTAAATAGCTTTATGTGGTGTATACTTTGACTATCCCATGATTTATTGAACCATTTTCTTGCTGTGGGACAAGGTTTGGCAGTGGATTATTAAATAATTAATATTTTTGTAATAGATGACTAATAGGAACTAATTTTTACATGAGGATTCTTTTTTCCTTAATGAGGGAATAAGTCATACAGTTGTCACTAATATGTTCAGAAGAAAGAGGCTGGCATGCTGCTTTATCAGGCCACCTCTCACCTCATGGAAAAAATGCACATGGGATGCCATCTTACTTACTTTTCTCATTGCTGAGACAAAATCCCCAACACCCGAAGTTAAAGAAGGAAAGGCTTATTTAGTTGATAGCTTGGAGAGGTTTCAGTCCATAATTGATTGATTCCAAGGCAGCATGGCATAGCAGAGGGGCATCACCGAGGAGAAACAGTTCATGGAGGGCAGAAGGTAGCAAAGCAAGCAAGGGACAACCACAGCTCTTTCTGTCTCTGATATCTTATCCAGGCTACTTTGGGCGGGTAGCACTCACACCCTTAATCCTAGCGTCTGTGATTGTAGCATTGCATCATGAATCAATTCCAGCATCACGTGCTGTAGATTCAGCCACCTCTGAAAAAACTCTGCCTGTGACCATGTAAGGCTTTCGGGGGACAGCTAAACACGAGCCATAGCAGATGCAGAGGAGAGGAAGTATCACAGTTGTAGCTTCACATGGCCCAGAACTAGATTTTACCAGTGACATCAAGGGTCAACATGAGCCAAAGTACTAAATATGTTTCTAATGAAAAATTTGGGGGGGCTAGGGATTTAGCTCAGTGGCATGACACCTGCCTAGCAAGTGTGAGGTCCTGAGTTTAATTTCCAGTACCCCCCCAAATCTAATGAAAAATTTTTATTGCTAGGTAAGTTGAAATATTTATATCAGCTAGTCTGTTATAAGTTTTCTTAGAACCTCAAATTATTAGCAGGAAACTGCTTGCTAAATATAGATGAGGAGCCGGGCATGGTGGTGCACACCTTTAATCCCAGCACTCGGGAGGCTGAGGTAGGCGGAGCTTTGTGAGTTTGAAGCCGGCTTGGGCTACA
>RJWM01015818.1:22551-46912 GCA_004363535.1 Dasyprocta punctata | reverse complement strand
TCCCGTTCCTTTTCAGTCTTTGGGAGGCCAGTTCTATAAGCTGCATTTTGTCAATTTTTGTTTTGTTTTGTTTTTGTTTTGCGACACCGGGGATCCAACTCACAGCCTCACCCCTGCCAGACAGGCGCTTAAACTGCTGAGCCAAACTCCCGGCCTTTATATGCTGCGTTTTATTGCGGGTTTTGTCTTGCAGTTTCGTACCTCACAGTGATGACCTGCTGTTTCTTTACCTGAGACATGAGTTCGTGCCCACACTGGGCACCACTTGACACAGTGTGCGGTCCCGGATGTGCAGAGGATGAGAGAGATTCCTCAGAGACGGGATTTAGTTCAATAACTGAGAACTCAAAAAAAAAAAAAAAAATCACCAAGAACCCAGAGGTGTTGCTTCTTGGCCATAACAGAGCCTCAGAGAAACACAACCAACAGAGACCTCTGCAGTTATTTTTTATAACTTGAGGACATGAGAACGAAGATGTGGAAGAAGAGCATTTTGTAACAGATCTCATAGGAGTTTGTCAGGGGGCAGGGCTGGGATGGGATGGTTTGTTAGCGACACATGTTGACCTAGTTTAGGCAATCTTATCAGGGCAGAGGGGACACAATGGCCAAACCACACCTCGCTGGCAGTAACGTGCTCTTCATTCTGCTGAGTGTTATCCTGTAGATTCTGCTCTAGGTTCTGACTGTGTATTCCAGGAGCATGGGAACTGCTGTCCTCCCAGGCCCCTTCCTTATTGTACTCAGGTTAATCACTCCTTTGCCCGGCATCTCCCCACGGCTTTCTGTTATCCGAGATGTTCACTAAGGGCGGGACGCCTTACTGCTCAGCAAGGCTGCCAGGTAACAGGTTCATGCCCTCTACTTTACTGACCAAAAGGGTGGAAGATATTTTTTACACCCCTAGATACTGCCAGTAGGAAGAAAGGCAGGAGCAAATCAGGCACCCAAGGCTGCCTGAGGTCTCCAGACCCTGCCTGGGGTACCGATTTACCTGGGAGCTCCAGGTTTAAGATGAGAGGCAATTTCATCATATCATGCTTGCTTTGGCTCCTGTAAGTGACTGTTACAGGGTCCCCTTTCTTTCTGTGCAATAACACAGTCAAGTAAGCAGGAACAAGTTAGTAGACAGTGCCTCAGTAAGTGACTGTTACAGGGTCCCCTTTCTTTCTGTGCAATAACACAGTCAAGTAAGCAGGAACAAATCAGTAAACAGTGCCTCAGTCCTCTCCAGACACACGCAGAGAAGTCTGTCTGCTTTTGCTGAGTACCCCAGCCACAGTGTTATAGTTACTGTAAAACAGAAAGTGCTATGTTTTCAAAGCGAATTGTTTTCCCATCACCTGAAAAATTTTTGCTTCGAGTGTCTGTAAATGACAGATTCAGGGTCAGGGTGAAAAACACACCCAAAGTTTGGGTGTGTCCTGAGGGCGGCTGCTTGGTTGTGATGAAGCCTTCAGAAGCCAACAGTAGAAAACCATTAACTGTTCTGGTCTCCTTGAACATGAATGACTTTTACTCCATAAACTAGTGTTTTGTTCTTTGTAACAGTTTTCTGCTTTCTACCCCAAATCATTGCTTGTGTGTTTGTTTTTTGAATCTCTCGTCCTAGGATCATAACATTTCTTACTAGTTTTACTTGGAGGTCCTGGAGAGAAAAGTCTTTATTACTATCACTGTAGCAGAAAAGAAAGCAAGCACTGAGACTTCCTTACCATATAACTAAATCATGTTCAAAAATGGCTCACATTGGAGTAGATTTTGGGGTGTGCTAGGAGAAACACTGTAGCCATGTAAACACTTAGCAGGTCATCGACATTCCTTGAGTCTGTGTGGTTTGTCTTAGTTGCTTAATCTGACATTTGATTAGCCTCCTGTTGACTTATAGCAAGTCCTATAGGGTCCCTTGTGAGATTGTGTGTTTCTGTGACATAAAGATGTTTTGCTAATACACACACACACACACACACATTGCCTCTCCCCTTCTGGCTTTTAGTTTATGCTTATATTTATGTTTCAACTTTGGTTTTTGGGTGTTCGCTTCAGCAGCACATGCACTAAAAAACTTTTGTTTTTTGTTGCCTTTTATAAAAGCTGTGACCTGGGCTATTCTTCAGAGAAGTGCTGATGCAGATCTGAACTTTGGGTGTGTTTTTCACCCTGACCCTGAATCTGTCATTTACAGACACATGAAGTAAAAAATTTTTCAGGTGATGGGAAAATGATTCGTTTTGAAAACATAGCACCTCCTGTTTTACAGTAACTGTAATACTGTGGCTGGGGTACTCAGTGAAAGCAGACAGACTTCTCTGTGTGTGTCTGGGGAGGATCCAAGCACTGTTTACTGACTTGTTCCTGCTTACTTGACTGTGTTATTGCACAGAAAGAAAAGGGACGCTGTGGCAGACACTTACAGGAGCCAAAGCAAGCATGATATGATGAAACTTCCTCTTGTCTTAAACTTGGAACCCCCCGGGTAAATCGGTACCCCAGGCAGGGTCTGGAGACCTCAGGCAGCCTTGGGTGCCTGATTTGCTCCTGCTTTTCTTCCTACTGGCAGTATTTAGGGGTGTAAAAAATGTCTTCCGCCCTTTTGGTCAGTAAAGCACAGAAGCCTGTGCACTGGGGCTTCTTCATCCTCCTTTTTCTCCATTCTCCTATATCAAAAGGTTATTCTCTTCCCCAAGCATGTTGGAAAAGCCTCAGCAAGTGTAGGAATAGCCATAGCCTTCAAAGGGGCCGAGTCTAGTAACTTAAAGCTACCTACATCTACCCCAGAGGAGATGCCTGCCATCTTATCTGCCCTGGAGGCTTCCTGACACAGGCAAATAATATTTCCCATGTGTGTTAGGCTGGAAGACTGTTGCATCTTTGCTCTTCTGCTTGGAAAAAAAAAAAAAAAACTAACTAAAAAGCCAGTTGCAGTGGTACGCACCTATAGTCCCAGCTACTCAGGAGGCTGAGCAGGAGAATCCTTGAGCCCAAGAGCTCAAAGCTGCCTGGGCAATTCAGTAAGAAAAAATAAAACAACAGCAACAACAACAACAACAAATACTTTGAATACACTCCACCACCTGCCTTCTAAGGCAGCTTGTCTGAGTGACCTTTTGATACGTAGGAGTCTGCAGCTGTGTTTTGAACACAGTTCTTGCTTATAGGCGCTGCTTTCCTATACCAGGTATGCAGCAGCAGCAACCTATGCGAGCTCATCGTGACCCTAGACCAGGAGATGTTTGCAGCTGAGTCGTCAGGCTTATTTTGCATGTCAGCAATCAGTTTACTTTTGCTTCTTGCAAGCATTGTTTTTAGCTATTAAAAAAAAAATATGTTCATTAAACATTTACTCCTACATAGGATGTAAGCCCACTCTTAGTAGAGCATCATGAGTCCTCTTTAAGGGTGTTTGTTGTGTCTGTTATAGTTAGAACTAGCCCAGTAGTGTCCCAGAAGTGGCTCTCCTAGAAGCCATTTACTAGAAAGGACAGATACATGAGGTGTGATCAGAAAATATGGTAAATGTTTAACTGTTTTTAAAAATGTGTTACAGTAAAAGACATTAATTCCTCCCAGAATTCTCCCCCTTAGTTTGAACACACGTATCGCATCATTCTTGCCACTTTCTGAAGCAGTCCTGGAAGACGTCTCCTGTGTGAGGCCTTTAGTTACACTGCTTCTGTGTCCTGAATCGATCCAAAGTGTTTACCTGTTATGGTCCTTTTGACTTTGGGGGGAGTCAGGAGTCACATGGTGGCAGATTGCGTGAGTAAGGTGGGTGAGGAAACACCGTAGCATTCCTGCCAGCCTGCCTTTCTGTCAGGTGGCACTCAGCAGCACCATTCACTGTATTATTTGTTTTAAATCACGCTTCATAAAAACAAGAAAGAGGACTTGCAGAACTGCTTCAGAAATGCAAGACCCATGGGATAAGTGTGCTCAAAGCGAGGGGGAATATTTTGAGTATGATTAATGCTAATGTAGCTTTTAATGTAATAATTTTTAAAAATTTAAACATTCATTGTATACTTCAATCATGCCTCCTGCAATGAATGTTTAGAACAGAGAACACTCCAGTGCCACATCCCTGCACCACCACGTCCAGCCTTCAGCGTGGAGACTGGATTCTCGTGTCCTGCCCTGTGGCTACAGAGAGCTGCCAGGCTGGCTCTGACTACAGCTGGTCCCTGGGGCCTACCTTAAGTACTAAGACAGCCAGCTACCTGTGAGTAGGTGAGAAAATCCTCTCCAGATTTCTCCAGGGATTAATTCATTCCTGGGATTGTAAATATTACCTTTCACCCACTCATCTTACAGAATGGTGAGCAGAGGAGACAGACTGGGTGAAGTGCTTGGCAGGACATCACCATGTATATACAACACAGTGCAGGACTGCAAGGGGTCTTTATTTCTTTTCATTTTACTCCTCTTTATTTGTAATAGTAGATAAGGAGTAGCTCAGTGGCACAGCGCCTGCCTGGCAAGTATAAGGCTCTGAGTTCAATTCCTATTACCAAAAAGACAAAGAAAACAAAAAAAAAGCAAGCAAGCAAGCAAGCAATCCCAGCACTCAGAAGGCTGAGGCAGGAGGACTGTTGCAAGTTTGAAACCAGCGTGGCCTACAAAGTGAGTTCAAGGCCAGCCTGAACTGCATAGTGAGACCCTGTCTCAAAAAGACAAAAAAAAAAAAAAGAATGAAAGCAAGCAAAAATGAATGCTTTGACCAGAGCTTCTGCCTCTTACAGTACCATTAGTAACATCTTCTTTTAGTCTTCCTTGAGAAAAGATAGCTTTTATTTTTATAAAAATTTATCCAACTGCCGGGCGTGGTAGCGCATGCCTTTAATCCCAGCACTCGGGAGGCTGAGGTAGGAGGAGCGTTGTGAGTTTGAGGCCGGCTTGGGCTACAATGTGAGCATATAGTGCGACCCTGCCTCAGAAAACTGGGGCTGGGAGTTTGGCTTAGCAGCTTAAGCGCCTGTCTGGCAGGCATGAGGCTGTTAGTTCGATCCCCGGTGCCACAAAAGAGAAAAAAAAATTTATCCAACTTTTATTTTTAAAAGACTTAAAAGTCTCTGTCCCCCAGCCCATCTGTGTCTACCTGCTGTTCTCACTGCTCTCAGTTTCTGAAAGCTCATTCTAAAATTACATGAAAGCAACCCCATTTTGACAAAATTAGAGTTCTGGGAGGAAAGCCTTGCACCGCAAGGCTGGGGAGAGAAACCCAGCAAGACTTTTCTACTTTATTTCAGCCTCTTTCAGCTCAACCTACAATTTGGTCAATGACATAATTACTTCCCTAAGGCAGGTATTTGTCTCTGCACTGGAGAAATAACAAGCTCCGAAGTAATCTCCTGTTTCAAAGATGCTGCAGATGGAGTCTCTTTTTATCTTCGTATGTTAGCATAGGGGTTTTCATCTTTCTAGAGCTCCTGACAGAAAATTCCCTTAGACTTTCTGTAACCCTAAAATATTGGGCAAGATATTTGTTTTAATCATCTGGGGATATGCTTCTCTTTCTTGTTTACCTTTTCTCCCTGTGCTTAATCTTGATTTTTGACACCAAAGTATTTCTCAAATCTGTATCCTCAATATGTCTTATTGGTGATATGACTCCACCTCCGCTGGTACTGCCATGACCCTGGCGATCTTTTCTTATCCAGATGAGTGCCTTATATTATAGGCTTCATCAATCAGGATCAGTAAGTGAATGAATAGATCTAGGCAGTTGCTGTCTTACTTTAAAACAAATTAAGATTTATCTTCTATATGCTTCCTAAAGGTATCTGTCTAACATGCAAAGCTTAAAAGACCTTTCAGATGGCTACCAGGGCTTCTCCAACAGCTGCTCTCCAGGCCATTTCTCAGTGCAACTCACCCACACCTGAACAGTTTCTGTACATCCTTCCACTCCCTCATCCCTGCCTCCTGGACCGCAAATACCCACTTCCTTTTTTTTTTTTTTTTTTTTAAGAGTAGGAAATTTTATTGAGGGAAATACAGCTCCTGCCTAAGAGAGATCTGGAAAGCAGGTTGCCCATGAGTCCACTTCTTAAAGAAAGTTTTATAGGACAAAATCACAGGTGGGTACAAGGTGGGACAAAACTATGATCAACCAATAGGATCACAAGTATAGTCGATTAGGTAATATTGATCCAGTGGGGAAGCAGGTCACATAGCAGGGGTGCATGGAAAGAACAAGGACCTTTCCTGGAAAAAATGGGTCAGGAAGTGATGGCATCCCTCCCAGGTGACTGATGCCTATTTAGAATATTGATGATTATTGTTTATCCCTCCGGGAAGTATTTAGGTGTAGCCATTCCATCTTTATCTTGCCACCTGGTTAATGGGCCTCTAGCCACAGTTGTGCTGTGTTCTTATCTTCTGCACTGATTTCTTCAAAGGCCTGGCTTTGTCTGACTGCCTACAATATTTTTACCTGACTTAGCTGTCTATAATAAACCCTCCCTCCCAAAGAGGTACCTCTAACTGCCATGAGGAGGGAAGAGGCGATGATGGTTCTGGCTACTTCTGGCTGAAGGGGGTTGTAGTTGTGATCAGCAGTCAGAGATACCTAGAGAGGGTCTATCTAAAGGCCCTCCATAGACGCCAGGCATTCTTATCTTGGGTAGGCATAAAGCTTTAAGTCTGGAGGAGACAAAGCCAAAGAAACAGTTAAATGTGCATGAGCCAAATAATAAGATCAACAAGATTATTACGAATACAGCCAACAAGTTTCCACCAGGAAGAGCTGGTGATAGCCTCCCACAAAGAGGATAAGGAAAAGATCTAGGGGTAGAACCAGGAATAACTTCCCACAAAGAGGGTAAGGAGGTTTAGTCAATTTTAGAATTTGACATGTCATTAACTTGTCATTTATTATCTTGAGTAGCCGTCAGATATTAGCAGAAGGATCAGGAATGTACACACAATATTCAGTTTTTATAATTGCACAATTATCCCCTTGTGCTGCTGTTAGAATGTCTAGTGCCATCTCATTTTGAAGGACAGCTTGCCTCATTAATTGTACTTCTTCGTCAAGGTGTTGTTTAAAACCTATTGAGTATAGTTAGTCAAGATCTTGATGTGTTGCATGGCATCCTCTAATTCTAGGGAAGGGATAAAGATAGAAGCCAAATGGTGATACAAATGAAACACATCTCTAGATGATCAATGTTGTAGGTGGGTAAGTTTGCGGGTTTATTGATACTTTTAACACTCCCGCCTTGTAGTCACGCAAGTCCCAGCATGCATCTCCCTATCCATCCAGAGGGTAGCCAGGGACACAAATTGGCTCCACAGGACCAATGAGTGGCACTGGGGGCTCCCCATCTAATACCAAGGTGGTTAAACGAGTCTGTTACAAACCAATCTTCAACCTTATGGTATGTATACACTGTTCAAGGGATGTCCATCCCATGTATTTAGTAGAGGTTGGCCAGTGAGAATAGTGATTTCTCTGTTCCCAACATAAGGAGGCCTTTCTACTAAGGTGTCCTATGCCAAGGGTTGATCATATATAATCATCATCAGTATAAATATCTACTTTTTGTCCTTCACTGTGTTGTAAAGCCCTGGTCAGAGTGATGAGCACTAGTCCCAAGGGCAAGTGAGGAACTTTCAGGTGTCTGATGTAGAGTTCCCTTCTTTACCACACAAATCCCGGCTCATCCATCAAGGCTTGCACTTTCTCCTTGGAAATCTTGTCCCCATGTCCTGGAAACAATAGATTGTCTCTTTTTTTTAAATTAATTAAGTTAATTGGTACATTTTAGGTATACATAATGGTCACATTCATTATAGGGGATTTGTACCTGTAATAATCTCTTGTGTGTGGTTTTTGTAATGACGTACACTGTTTAGAGTTCATCGCATGTCCAGGCTTCCCTCTGCCCCTTCCCAAGTCTTCCTCAAACGACCTATCGGGATTTAACTGTAGATCCAAAGTAGCGAGCTTCAGACTTGGTCTATTTGGGTTGAAGCTACAAAACTAATCTATGCTAAACACAAAAACAAAACCACATAAGAGCCAGTCTGTGCACTGCAGCAACAGCGACTACTTCCTTCCCTCATAATCAGTCTCCCCACTCTCCCTGCTTCTTTATAGTTGTTGTAAACACAATATGTTAATGCAATATGGTGTGAGAACTGGGATTCAGAAAACCAGATACAGGTCTCAGTTCTGCTTCCCACCAGGTATGCTTTTGAATCAGCCATGAGAACTCTCTGAGCCTCAGCTACCAAATCTATAAAATTTGATTGCATGGGGATTGAAGGAATTAAACTCTTGAGAACCTGTCATATCTAACACACTAATTCAAAGACTACATAAGGGCTGGGAATGTAGCTCAGTGTGAGGGGCCTAGCACGTGTGAGGCCCTGCATTCAATGCCTGGCACAATAAAAATAAAATGAAATAATGAGAAAAAAGAAATAAATAAAAATTGATATCTCAATTCTGAATGGCAACAATAAAAACCTGAAGGCTGTATAGAACCTACTATCCTCTGTGTATGGGTAGATAGTGAAAGAACTTCAGGGGATCCAAGAACCCCTGAAATGCTATGCAAAACCCATGTGTTGGCCATGTCGTCTTGGTCGACATGGGGATTTTCTTGCCTTTTTCCTCTCTCATGCTAATGATGTAGTCCAGGCTGGCCTTGAACTCACTATGTAGCCCAGGCTGACCTTGAATTTGCAGCAGTCCTCCTGCCTGAGCCTCCTGAGTTCTGAGATTACAGGTGCGTGCCCCCACACCCAACCAAAAGTCATTGTTTTTTTTAAAAACAGCAATCGTGCTTCTTTTGGGGTATCTTTGGGGTTAGTTTGGTGTTTTGTTTTGTCAAATTCATTCACTGAATTTCCTGAAGGGAGGTAGAATGCTAGCTAGAGGAAGAAGCTGGCACAAGAGAAACAGCTTCCCCAAGTGCCAGCCAGAGCAATATCAGCCATGCATGACTTGAGCTGGATGTCTCCTTTCTGATTCTGCTTGATCCAACTCATGAAATGACTTTCACATGTCCGCCTGTCTTTGATCCAGGCAGGATTCAGGCCTAGACGTCAGGATGTAAAGTGCAGAGCAGGAAGGCACGCTGGCGTCGTATGTACGTGGAGAACTGGAACACTGTGCTGTGGTTGTTATCCTCAGCTCTGCAGTTCTGGAGATGGGGCCCTGCAGCTGCTGGTCTGCTCCTCACTATTTTTTTTTTTTAAGCCCCAAGTGATATCAAGTACTCACGTGGTGCCGGGTAGTATGCCAGCCCTGAGGAAGTAATGTTGAGCTGAGTAGATACCTGCTTGAGTGGGGAATATAGAGCCATTACCATAGCATCGGTCCTGTCCCCAGCGAAATATGATCCAGTTGAGGAAGGACTTGAGGCATATTGAAAGGACTAATTTCACAACATTGGATCTTGTGCAATGGTCTTTACCCCAGAGCTGCTTATTCTATGACAGGTTCCTCTTAGATAGTATTCAGGGAAGTTCAGTCCAGAAATCCAAAGACCTCTTCTGGCGGCGATGACACTCTCCAAGGGGCTACATTACTGACTCCCTGTCTCCAAAATGCTCCCAAGAACAGTTTTGGGAGCCTCCTGAATGACTCCCAAAGCTACTTGTGTTCTCTGCTAGAAAACATATCATTGCTACAAGATTGGCAAACGTGAGCCTGCATGGTGGAAATTTGGCAGAAACAAAGCTCAAAAACTAGCTTGGCCAGGCACTGTGTAATTCCTGTGAAAATTGCATGCTCAGATCAAGTTAATTTGTCACAAGGGCAATTATTTGCTAGTGTTCTGACCACCACATTTGGAGAGCTGATTTAACGTCTATCCCTCCCCTCCACCAGCTCTGGACAAAGGCTGGCTCCATCGTGGAGCTGGAGCATAGCCATCCTTATAGGTAACCCCCCGACCATTCAGGAGATTTTGACTGATGGATCAGAGGGATTTAAATTCAGTTTACCTAACATTTACAGAGCGCATACTGATTACTGCATGCTACCTGCAGCATTGGCCATACCCAGGACAATAACAGAACACTAAGTGCCTCATTTCTCTGAGCACCCACACTTATCTCTTGAGTGCATCTAACATCTAATAAACCTTCTCATATCTCTTTTAAAAAGATGGCACTGCCTCTGGCCTGGAGAAGCTCCCAGGGGGTGGAAGAGCTCAGCGTGGTCTGATAGTAAAGGGTCACAGAGGCCAGGCAAGGAGCAGGGTTTCTCAAGCTCATCCTAAGCTGTGAGACTCTTCTGAATATCTGAAAATCTAACACTGAAGAGCATGAAGCATGGATGGCCAAAGTGAGGGGTGAACTATTAAGCCAAAAAGTTAAGGCAACAGGGTAGGCAGGGACTAGGGGACAAAATTTAGGGCAGTAGTCACTCAAAGGGTTCAGCGACAGGGCTGGCACCTGAGAGCATATGTCTCCTTAAGTGTTGTTTGGGCTTGGTTTGGTTTTTGAGGTACTAGAGACTGAACCCAGGGCCTTACTTTGATGTATTTTAAGCTAGGAGGGCTGACCTAGTAAGTTTGGTATTTTAGAAATATTGCTTCAGTCACTGTTGGGATGAAGCTTGACCAAAGATAGACCAGTGAGCTTAGGAGGTAAAAATCAAAAGGCCTGAGATGAATGTGGTACACGCGAAAGCAGGAGGGCTGCACAGTGGCTCCTTGGTTTATGGGGGCGGGGGAGCTAGGCAGCAGAGATGAGGACACCAAGTGGTGTGTGGAGGAGAAGGAGGAAAAGGAGAAAGAGGAGGAGGGTATGGGGGCTGGGAGAGCTATGCGTTTGGTTTTGGAAGTACCTGAGGTTCTGGGACCTGGGGCATCCAGGTGGAGATGTATGGTGAGCAGTTGGACTGGTGAGTGTGATGTTAGAAGAGAGAGCTAGAAGTACAAATCAGCCACATATCCTGCATAGAAGGCATGTAGATTTCCCAAGAAGGAAACATAGATTGAAGAGACCAGCAGTGTGGGGCCTAACCCCAGAGGAGCCCAAGGAAACCACCACCAATAGTGAAGGTACAAGAAAAATCACACTATCGGTGCTAGGGAGATGGTCAGGGATGGAAAGCAGAGGAGAAAAGGTGTCTGGAAGTCATGGAGTCGCCAACAGTGTCAGGATGTCACGGTGGTTCAGGCAAAGACCTGGGAAAAGTGAGTGGCTCCTGTCATGGTCATAGCTGACTACATTTAACATTGTGGCCAGGCCAGGAACCAGACTGTGGCAGTTTGAGAAGTGACAGACAGTGAGGAGAGGGAGAGACTGTAGACCAATGGGTGGACCCCAGTTACAGCAGTTTTCTTGAATAGAGCATCCCGGGTCCCACTCCAGAGAGCCAGGCTCTTTTGCTTCAGCCTGGGGTCAGGGACCTGTCTGTCCTCACAGTGGCCTGTGTGAGCTAATGGGAAGGGCCAGTGCTGCACCCCGAGGAGGAAGAAGGGAGCCAGCTCCGGGAGGTGGAAATTCTTGGGCGAGTATAAGGCTGTCCTTTGGGGAGAGAGAAACTGTCTTAGAACCAATCAAATAGTTAAGAGAAGGCGCTGAGAATGCAGTGCAAGGCTGAGACCATGAATTTGTGTTTCTCCACTTTATCTCAGCGGCATGGACTTGGGAACAGATGACAGATCATGGGGTAATTCACTGTTGCCAGACAGGAGGGGCTGGAGGTCAAAGTGTAAGGCAGATCAGTGAGTGGCTCCGACCAAGTGGCTCAGGTCGGTAGGTAGTAAAGGACGTGAGGGACCAGAAAGACACATGATGGGAAATACAGCGACACCAGGGGACTGGCAGTCTCCGGAGGAAAACAGACAGACAGACCTAGCTGTGGTGTTCCCGCGAGCCCCACAGCAGGAAGGTCTGGGGGCTGCAGACGGATGGCGGGCACCTGCCGGGTGAGCTTTCTGCTGCAGGCCGAGGCCCCTGCCAGGGATCTAAGGTGGAAAAATCCCGTCATGGAAATGCCTGTGTGGGTCTGTGACGTGTGTGAAATTGTCTTTTCCCCTGAAAGTGACCTGAGGTTCCATTTAACATTTTGTGTTTTGGATATCATGTCATATCCAGAAGCAGTACTCTTCCCCCATTGCAAGTCAGAGTAAGATAAGAGAATGCTCAGTGGAAAGGTAGAAAGGAAACATACACACACGCGCGCGCGCACACACACACACACGCATCCGCACATGCACACGCTCATAGAGAACAACAGAATAAAGCCACAAACCAGCAGAGGACAGGGGGGAAACCTGCAGGCAAGCTTTGAGGTTCTGTGCTCTATGAAAATTTGTAGAAATGTTGCCTTTATCAATTAAAAAAAAAAAAACCCAAGGTGCTTTACTTGCCAACCACTGGAATGAAGTAAAAATTCCCCCTAGAATGTTTCTTTCAATTACCATTCTCTTTATGTCGTTTCCTAAAATAATAATCATCTAGAGATGATTTACCAAGATGGCTTAATTAGGTGTCAGCTGAGTACCTGTGCCCAGGAGCCGCTTCTGCAGGCTTCCTTATGCAAATCCAACTGACTGTTCTGAACCTGACTGGATAAAGAGACTGACATAATTGGAGCAGCTGGGCTGGGAGCACAGCCGGGCTGGGAGCACAGCTGGGCTGTCCCCATGGAGACCAGACTCTGGCTCCTCCAAGCGCCTCCTGCTGCCCCCCTCCACTCCTCCCAATGTGGTTTTCAGCTGTAAGTGCAGTGGCCCATCTGAGCCTGAATCTCCCTTGGACAATCTCCACATCAGTGCTTTTTTGGCTTTAATGTGCATAGCAATCATCTGGGAGACTTATGAAGATGTGTGCATGAGGCTCCCCAGCACTGCAGAAAAAAAAAAAGAAAGAAAAAGCAACTTCTGTCTCAGTGTTCTCCATCAGAGCCCCAGGTCCCCGCTTCTAACAGCATCACCACTAACCCCAACCCCACCTCATTGCTTGTATTTGGCGTCATCAGGTTTCGCTCTGAGTAGCTAGTATTTACCAAGCCCCCGAAAGCTCCAAACAGCCTCAAGGGACCTTTGTTGCTTTCCCATTTCAGCACCTATTTCTTCCCTTCTGCTCCCCACCCAGCTCACACTGTCCCTGTGTTGCTCTCTTAGCTACTTTTGTTCCTTCTTCCTCCAACACTTCCCACTCCCAGCTCTGGGCTCTCTCATCAAAAGCCATCCTCTGTAAGTCATTCCACAATGAGCTACTGTCAAATCAACGGTCTTCCTAAATAAGACAAGCTGAAAATTTTATTTGGAAAGAGAGAGAAGCCAGGTAAGGTGGCACATGCCTGTAATTCCAGCACTTGGGAGGCTGAGCAGGAGGATCACAAATTTGAGTCCACCCTGGGCAAATTAGTGAGATCCTGTCTCAAAATAAAAAGTGTCAAAAGGACTGTGAACATAACCCAGTGCAAAGCCTTTGAGTTCAATTCCCAGGACTATAGACACAAGGGGCGAGGAGACCAGGGAGAGAACTAAAATGTTTGAGTATCCCCAAATAGAACACACTACTTCCATTACTCATATCACATGGGCCAGTAGGCCCACAATCCTTTAATGTAATGGTTGTGACATTTTATTCAGAACCATTCAGAGTGGTTTTGAATCCCAGACCCCTGGGACAGGATAGTCTTTGTCCATCTTGGGTCAGAATATCAGAAAAGCATTTCTCATAATGACCTGAAGCCCATCCACCTACTGCTGGCTGCTACGTGGCCTCATTCTGGGGTCCCAGTCTCTACATCCCTGCAGGGTAGGCCTAGGGCCTTAGAATGCCTCTGTCATGTCCTCGCTGAGTCTTTTCTTCAGTTCTTCAGCATCTCTCCATGGTTTGGCCATTCGGATCATTTTCCTCCACTTCTGCTCAATGTGTCTTTAGTCTTGTCCACTTGTGAGGTCAGTGCTGTAAAAAATAACTCGGGACTTTCACCGCCTCATTACAGACACTCTGTGTGACTCCCCGTGAATACATTAAGCTACATCCTTGAAGTCATTTCTATGCGTACTGTTGTGCAGCTGCATCTCTTCCTGGTTGGTAATAATTATAATAATCATACTTAGCATCTACGGGAGTTGGCATATAACAGGACGGTGAAGAACAGGGGCTCTGGGACAAAGACTTCCTGGGTGGGAAGCACTATGCTAAGCACTGCGTAGATTGCTATCACCAGTGCCATCACCGCCACCACCATCGTGAACCATCACTATCGCCACCACCAAGATTGCCACCACCACCATTATCACATATAATCACTCTGCCTATATTAACTGATTTAATTTCATAACAACTTGATGTAGGGACTTTTTAAAAAAAAAAAAAGATATGATATTGCTAAGTTGCCTGGACTAGGCTTGATTTCACAACCTTCTGCCTTAGCCTCCTGAGTGCTGGGATTATAGTTGTGTGCCACCACACTCGGTTCTATAAAGGATATTACCCTAATTTTACAAATGAGGAAATGGGACCTGAAAAGATTTATGTTTTGTGCCCAGGGCATGGTTACATTATAAACCTATGCAGTGTCTTGTTTGGTTGCTGTTGCATTGGTTTGGTTTTGCTTGTTTGTGCAGAGGAGTGAAGGGAGGGTCTTGCACACGCTAAGTGTGTGCTCCACTGGGCTGCTCACCCGGCCTGTTGTGTTTGTGACAGGAGTGTGAAAATCTGCCTGTTTTGTTTTTTTTTTATAAATTTCATCTTGTAGTTGGTCGTTTTCCCTTGCTTTGTACAGAATTCCTTGTTTAACAACTGAATTTTGTTCCTGTGACTAAGCCATTAACTGAATTGATTGTTAAATGAAGAGTTGCATAGAATATGTACATTATTCAGAATAAAGAAATGGTAAAAGGAAACTCCAATTTAATGACTTTGCTTTTATTTGTGTAACTCTTGCATGCAGTACTGTAATGTAAGACAGAACATAAAACTACAATACTGTACAGTATAGTCAGCAAAATTATACTACTATATAAACAAGGCAAGGTAGTTTAAAAAAGACCCTGAGTGTGAGGTTGTAAGTTTGATCCCTGGTACAAAAAACAAAAACAAACAAAAAAAAAAAAACCCAGATATGGTGGCACATGCCTCTAATTCCAGCACTTGGGAGGCTGAGGCAGAAGGATTGTCATAAATTCAAGGCCAGCCTGGGCTCCATAGTGAGTTCAAGGCCAGCCTGAACTACATAGTGAGACCCTGTCTCAAAAACCCAAAAAACAACAAAAAAGACAGGCCGTAAGTCCAAGCAGCAAGTTACAAGTCCAAACAGCACACCTCTGAGCAGTCATTAAACAGATAGATCCTCAAACAAGGAATGTCTGTACTGTTTTTTGGACTTTGAGTTCTGTCATCCTAGGTGTATCTGCCTCCTAGGTTTATGGGTCTTGGCTTGAGATGAATACTTCCTGTATCTTCTGTTAATCACAAGGCTCAAAGCCGACTGGCAGTCTGAAGTCCAGGTGCTATACATCTCCTGAATCTCCCTGAGTGCGCAGTATCGAGGGAGAAGCCTAGGAGGGGGTCAGGCATGATTTGTACTGGAACTTACTTGTATTTGGTTCCCGGTAAAAATGCCTCCAACTCCCTTTTAGGTATCCATTCCAGAATCCTTCCCAGCATAAGACAGCAAATTTAGAATTTGTGGGATCAACCTTCTAAGCATGGCCAGATGCAAGGAACTGGCAGAATGCAACATGTCTGCAAAGTCCACCTTCCAGAGAAGGTGAGGACCAGTTAATGCCTGCAGATACGAGGCAGCTGTCTCTGGGTTCACCTGGCTGTGGGACTCCCGCAATGCAAAGGCAAACCGCTGTGTTCCATATAAGGCCCGGGAGGCTGAGTAGCCATGGTGGTGCAGACATTTCTATAAAGTATGAACTTGGAGCAGTAGTTCTATCAGAAGAGGATCTGGGACTGCCCATGAATGAAGTTTGATTCCAGCCTATACCACATAGCAAGAATTAATGTCAAAACAAAAAAATATTTGATGATCGTGACTTCTGACACCCATTTAAACCCAGGGGTATGTAGTTGGCCTCAGCAACCCTATTTTCTGAGTTATCATTAGGGACAATTTCCACTTTTCTCTGGTGCTTCATTTTTCTGCAGCTTCTCAAGGCTGTTGCTTTGCTGAGATTAAAACAAGCATCTGTGCCTTTCCCACATTCATTTTACATGCTCCAAGGAAGTAGAGGAATCATCAAGGTTCCACAAAGAGCCCCTGATTGTATTATGTAAAGTGTTTGCCACATTGTTCCCTGTGAAATCCACCAGTAGACTCCCAGGCTGCATGTCCTGACCAAGCACCTGGTAACGTGACTGCATCTACCTGTGCATTTCCGCAGATTAGGAGCGAGCAGCTTGTACTTTGATGCACAGCAGTGCAGGTGGAACGTATTCTCCAACCTGCAGGTCAGTTGTTCTTCACTGATGGTACTGAGGATTGAACCCAGCGCCTTTGTGCTGAGCCACGCCCCCCACCTCTTTGTAAAATTTTTTACATTTTGAGATAGGGTCTGACTAAGTTGCCCAGGCTGGGCTCAATCTTGCAATCCTTCAGTCTCAGCTTCTTAGAGTGCTGAAGATTACAGGTGTGCGCCATCTTGGCCAGGCCAGGGATTCCTAACCAGGGATGAGTGGCTGGGCTTCAGAGGTTGTGGAAATGTTTTGTATATGCATATGCATTTTACTGGAAATTGAGACTATAACTTACAATATTCTCAAAGGAGTCTATGACCAAAAAATAGCTTAAAAATCATTGCTCTAGATTTTAAAATCATTAAAAGAATCTTCAAAAAACAAAACAGAAACCCTGAATATTCTTAAATAAAAGTGACTATGCCCTGCCAAAGCAGGAATGCATCTTTCTTTTGTGTTAATGATACTATAGTTAATACCTGGGCTCTGTATTAATAAGAGAAGGAATGTGAGCCGGGCGTGGTGGCGCACGCCTTTAATCCCAGCACTCGGGAGGCTGAGGTAGGAGGAGCGTTGTGAGTTCGAGGCCGGCCTGAGCTACAACGCGAGCGCAAGGCCGGCCTGAGCTACACAGTGCGACCCTGCCTCAAAAAACCAGGGCTGGGAGTTTGGCTCAGTGGCTTAAGCGCCTGCTCTGGCAGGCGTGAGGTTGTGAGTTCAATCCCCAGTACCGCAAAAAAAAAAAAAAAAAAGAGAAGGAATGTGTGTATAAAACAAAAGAAGGGCTAGGTGTGGTGGCATATGCCTGTAATGCCAGCACTCAGAAGGCTGAGGTGGGAGGATTGCCATGAGTTCGAGGCCAGCCTGCAATGTGGTGAGACCCTGTCTCAAAAAACTAAAAAGAAAGAAAGAAAGAAGAGACGAGAAGAGAAGAGCAAAGAAAACCAACCTAACTATGTGTCATATGCCAGTATGAGCTCCATTTTGCAAATGGGGAAATAGAATCTTACAGAGACATATAATAACTTATCCAAGATCAGTAAGTTTGTCTAAATCCCAAAGTATCTTATGCAGCAAAACCTTTTTTTTTTTTTTTTTTTTTTTTTTGTACCAGGAATTAAACTCGCAACTTCACACTTGCCAGGCAGGAGTGGTGCCACTAAGCTATATCCCCGGCCCAAACCATTTCTTTTTTTAAAGGAGGGGGAAAAAAGTCAATGGAGATAAAAATTGCTGCTTACCTTCCCAACATTTTCTAGAAAGTCTATACCAGATTATCTTTTCCTTTCTTATCTCTCCACTCTCTTAAAATAATTGTCAGTTGTTGTACCTGTGCTGAGGTGTTTTTGGCAGGAGTCTGTCGGTCATGTGAACAGGAGGTAGAAAGTAGCTGGCCCTGGAAGGAAGGGTCCAAAAACGAGCGAGCAAGGAGCTTCAGCGATGCCTGCAGTGGCCATCTGTTCCTTTCTTCAGAGGCAAAAGCACAGGGCCACCAGGCAAGGAAAAGAATTATTCAGATTATGGGAAGTTAAAGGTTTTAAATTCAAATTCAGATTCACCCCAATTGAATTTTCTGTTTGTGCCCTGCAAAAAAATAAATAAATAAATAAATAAAAAAGGAGAGGGAGAGAAAGAGAAAAGAAATTCACAGTAGTCGATGTTTTATCAGGGACTCACCTGATAAATCATTTCACCTTCTGTCCTATGTCTTAAGTCTTTTGTCCAAAAAAATTAAGTCAGAGCTAGAAGCCCATAGAATATTTATAATAGAAAAGTGCCGTGTCTATGCCCAAATGCAAGTTCCCAGGCAGCAGGAACCCACTCTGGTGCTGTTCTCTCCTGCACTGGGTCCAGTTAGCCAGTCCTTTGAAATCAGGCTCCTGTTCCCCTCTGGAAAACCATTCCTGGCCCCCCAGACCTCATGAATGTCTCTCTCGCTGCATTTGTCCCATTCTCCCATGAGTTTTTATTTTTTGAAATTTGTGTCTCCTACCAGATTCCAGGCTATGTGAGGTCATGTTAACCCTAGAAATAGAAGATGCTCAAAAGTTGATGAGCAAGTAAATTTGTATTTGTCCATTCTCCACCCAAAAGTAGGTGTAAAAATTAGTGCTCCTGATGTAAAAGGCACTTTGGACAGTGTAAAAAGGGGAGGTAAGGCGAAAGATTAGTCTTCTGTCGGGACAGTCACTGCATTGTATTAGTGATCTATGATTCTATAAGAAGTTACTCCAGCACTTCATTTATTACCTCTCATTTCTGTTGGTCAAGAATTTAGACAGGGTATATCATTCTCACACATGATGTCTAGGCCCTCCACTAAAGATTAGGGTGTTACAGTTAATACTCATATGATTAGATCAATTTTACATGTCTATATCTGTTAATGTAAACAATCATTTTGAAGATAATGATACGCAATATTGCAACCATTGTCAAGTTTCTATCATCCTGTTTTGTAAACCTATAATGTTACTGTTGTGCATTTACTCTAGTCATTTGTCTCTTTTGCTTTTTGTCTTTCTTATATGTGTCTTTTTTTTTTCTCTTAAATAAAAAAAAAAAAGATTAGGGTGTTCCCTTACATGTTTGGCAATTGATGTTGGCTGTTGGTTGGGGCCTAGTTGGGGCTGTCAAAGCACACTACACATGCCCTCTCTGTGTGACTTGAGCTTCCTGACAACATGGTGGTATGCCTCTGAGGGTAGACGTCTTGAGAGCAGGGTAGATGTCTTGAGAGAGTCCAGGCTGAAGCCATTTTATATTTTGTAACCTGACCTCAGAAATCACGGAGATGTGTGCCACACATTGTGTTGGATGAGACAGTTACTAAGGCCTCAACTAGGTAGCTTTCCTGTTCCTGAGACACAATCCCCGACAGCTACAATTTAAAGGAGATGTTTAATTTGGTTCCTGGTTTGGAGGGATTAAGTCCATGGTGGTCTGGTTCCAAAGCACGAACATCATGGTGGAAGGGCATGTTAGAGGAAGCTGCTTAGTGCAGTAAAGCAGCCTCAGTATGACACTGTAAAGAGCACATGTGAAGTGGAATGGAGCTGGTGTGCCTGGCTTTGAAAAATGCAGTGAAGGGGGCCAGGGACATAGCCCAGCAGCACAGCGGATGGTTGTCAGTTCAATTCCCAGTACGAAAGAAAGAAAGAAAGAAAGAAAGAAAGAAAGAAAGAAAGAAAGGAAGGAAGGAAGAAAGAAAGAAAGGGAGAAAGGGAGAAAGGGAGAAAGGAAGAAAGAAAGGAAGAAAGGAAGGAAGGAAGGAAGGAAGGAAGAAAGAAAGAAAGAAAGAAAGAAAGAAAGAAAGAAAGAAAGAAAGAGAGAGAGAGAGAGAGAAAATGCAATCTACCACAAGCAGTTATGGGAAAAAGCTGGATAAGAGATAGAAATCAAGGCAGATGGATTTCATTAGGGCAGTTTTCCTTTCACTTTCAGAAAATAGGTTATTAAAACTCTGTCAAGAAGCCGGGCGTGGTGGCGCACGCCTTTAATCCCAGCACTCGGGAGGCTGAGGTAGGCGGAGCGTTGTGGGTTCGAGGCTGGCTTGGGCTACAACGCGAGCGCAAGGCCGGCCTGCACTACATAGTGCGACCCTGCCTTGAAAAACCAGGGCCGGGAGTTTGGCTCAGTGCCTTAAGTGCCTGCCCTGGCAGGTGCGAGGTTGTGAGTTCAATCCCCGGTGCCACAAAAAAATAAAAAATAAAAAAAAAAAGAATTTTTGTTCTCTCTTCAAGACAGTTCAAACTTTACTTTTGAAATCTTACCTAAGTCTATGAGCATAATTACTCTCATGAGACATTCTGTGTATATTTTATTAGTGCTTCTTTCACATTATAATTATTCATACAGCTGTCTAACCCTAACCCTGCCTCAAAAAACCAGGGCCAGGAGTTTGGTTCAGCAGCTTAAGCGCCTGTCTGGCAGGCGCAAGGTTGTGAGTTCGATCCCTGGTGCCGCAAAAAAAAAAAAAAAAAAACTCTGTCAAGAATAAACATGGGCCAGGTGTGGTGGTGTACACCTTTAATCCCAGCACTCGGGAGGCTGAGGTAGGAGGAGCGTTGTGAGTTCGAGGCCGGCTTGGGCTACAACATGAGCGCAAGGCCAGCCTGAGCTACATAGTGCAATTCTGCCTCAAAAAAACTAGGGCTGGGAGTTCAGCTCAGTGGTTTAAGCGCCTGTCTGGCAGGCATGAGGTTGTGAGTTGATCCCCCGTGCCGCAAAAAAAAAAAAAAAAAAAAAGAATAAACATGGAAGGAGGGAGATTAACTCCATGTGACAGAAATCTAAAATGTTAAAAAGTCTTGTTTGCAATGATCAGATCCACTTCATCTTGCAAAACTGAGGCAACTGTCACTCCCAGAGTGACACTCATGTGGACTGTCTCTGCTGAATTCATCTACAGACTCCTCTCCCGGTCACTTCCTATATTCCTAGCTGACTTTCACTGCACCTGCTCCTGTCATAATTCTTGACCATTTCATTATCCAGAGTGGTGACACCTTGACCTCGCAGGCTCTGGAGAACCTTCCTTCCAATGCTCTTGTCCGCAGCCTTTTCGGTGGCTCTGTCATTTACAGTCTCAAGGTCACACCTTTAACTTGTTTGTTGCTTCACAGTGCAGTCTTTGTGATCATCATTTAAGGCGCCGAACTTTCAGCTCCAGTGATTCTGCAATGCTACAAGAGCTGATAGTCCCCCTCACCCCTCCTGACCTCACTGCCTCCCCCAACCCCAGCTGAGACCAGCGACCCTCATTAGAGTCACCCCTTTGCACATGCTCTCAACTTGCTTGCTCCTCTCTCTTCTGTTGTCTTCTCCTGACAAACCCTAATCTCTATTCCCAACACAGGTGCCACCCTGTAGCTTCAGGCCTCACTCTGTGTGCAGGAAACCAGTCCTCGTGAGCGCATGCTGCTGCCTGCAGTCAGACTTTCCTGGAGATAAGGAAGCAGAAATGTTGCCTAAAGCGCCTCTGCCTCCAAGCTGTGCCCGTCTTTGCATTGGATCCTCCCATCTGTCAGACTTTTCTACGCAAATCATGAAGCACATCCAGCCACCCTTTGGGAGGATAAAAAGTCCTCCTAAGAACAGTGGGCTTTGCCAACACTGCAGCCTTCTAGTGGCTTCTAGAGTGTGACATGACATCCTCTGAGTGCCCTTTCCATCTCCACTTCCTTTTCTGTACCCTCATCCTCTCTCAGAGAGCTATTTTGACATCTCTTTCTATTCTTAGCACAAAGCACAAACTCATATATGCAGATTAACCCAAGAACTGCATGTTCATTTGCCAAATTCTTAATGAGAAAAATCGAGAGCACTTGTGGGCTCGGGGATGGAAGGAACTGTCACCAAGTCAGACACTCCAGAGTGACATGGGAAGTCCCCGAGTGGAGGCCTGGACTGGCTGGAGATGTGTCGCCTCCGGCAAGTCCCTTTCCCTGCCTGGCTCTCAACCCCTTCATGTACAGAGTGAAGGACTGGATGAGGTCATTCCCAAGGACCTTTCTAGATCTTGCATTTGACTTTGTTGTGGGATCTGCTACATTCACAGTCACACCTATTTCTTCTGCCTCTACTTCATTCATTCTTCAGTTTTTTTAATCAAGTAAAGGCACAGAAATTACAGAGATAAATAAGGTCCAATTCCTGCCATTTAGGACCTGACATCCCTTACAGACAAAGAACTTGCTGTAATCCTATAATTGTCCCATAACGTGATGAGTGCTTCTGTTCTAAGGCCAATGGGAGCAAAGCAGAAAAATGGATTCATTCTGGCTATGAAAGTTAGACTCCTTGGCAAAGGAAGTATATTACAGAGTGAATCGATTGAGTGATCAATTGAGCTTTGCAAGGGTATGGTGGGAGAAGTGGACACAGAAAGAATATTTCAGTTATGAGGAATGGTCCAAAGACATGATGAATCTGAGGGATAAATTCTGTTTTGTACATACCTGACAATTAAGCCCATGAGGGAGTATAGCTGAAAAAGACTGACTAGAACTCATTCTCTTTTTTTCTTTTTTTTCACTTAGCAAAAATTTCCTTTTAGAATTACCTCATTTCAGCTGGGCATGGTGGCATGTGCCTGTTATCCCAGTACTTGGGAGGCTGAGGCAGGAGGATTGCCATGAATTCAAGGTCAGCCTGGACTACATAGCAAGACATTGTCTCAAAAAAAGAATTACCTCATTTCCAGCTGGGCATAGTGGTACATGCCTATAATTCTAACACTTGGGAGACAGAGGCAGGAGAATTCCTTCTAGTTTGAGGCCAGCCCTGACTACATGATGAATTCAAGGCCATCCTTAAGTACATAGTGAAACACTGTCTTTAAAAAGCATTCTAGAATTATCTAGTTTCCAATTTTAAGTCAGGGTTGTCTGCAATTTTTATATCTTACCCTCCCTAGCCTCTGCTCTGTGTTACAAGTTATCCTGACAGCCAGTCCTTTTATGCTATCTCTGGAGGATGTCCAAGCATAGCATTTATCAAATCTTTCCTTGCAGTGTCTAAAGCAATAAAGAGCAACAGTTGGTTTTATGGAGGGAAAAGCCGAGGCAAACACTGACTTGTGTATTGCTCAGTATGGAGCAATGGCCCTGGATATGCCCCACCTCTATCTGTCGTGAAAATCCCATGGCTTTCTTTGTGTCTTGTAGTCTCCTGCCTACAGCCAAACCTTAAGGGAAATAGGTAAGATCAGTGTGGACTGACCTGGAGCAATCCTGTAACACCTGACACAAGGGTTAGAATTTGAATCAAGTAAGATTTTAAGAAGAATTAAATATTATGAATACCGTGTAATAAGGAAGAAAGCATAAATACCACTCAAAATGTGGATTAACAAAACTGAAATCTTTCTAAACCCATGAGAATAGCTACGCCTTTCTATCAGTCTAGTTGTTTCACTGTTGCCTTAAAGTTACTCTCACCTGGGCCTGGTGGCACATGCCTGTCACCCCAGCACTTCCAGCACTTGGGAGGCTGAGGAAGGAGGATCCATGAGTTCAAGGCCAGCCTGGGCTACATGATAAGACTCTGTCCTCCTCCCCCCGATCCGGCCCCACCACCACTATCAGAAAAGAAAGTTGGTCTCTGTGATGGTTGCATGTGGATTGTCAACTTGATTGGCCCAAGGGATTAGTAAAGCACACTTCGGGGTCTGTGTGGCTGTGTGTACATGGTCCCTAGACCCTTTCTTGGCACTGTGTCTCTGCTCTGCTTCCTGGTGCCTATAAACAGTGCATTTCTCCATTGAGCCTTTCCGCCATATTTCTGCCTGGGAACCAGCAGACAGTGGACTGAATCCCCTTAAAATGTGAGCCAAGCTGGGCGTGGTGGTGCATGCCTATAATCCTAACAGTAGGGAGGGTGAGGCGGGAGGATTGCCACGAGTTTGAGTCCAGCCTAGGCTTTGTAGTGAGTTCAAGGCTACCCTGGACTACACAGTGAGACCCTGTCTCAAAACCAACCAACAAACAAACAAAAAAGTGAGCCAAACTAAACTTCTCCTTTAAACTGTAGGTGTCAGGTATTGTGTCCAAGAAACAGGAACGCTAACTAACAACCTAGAGGTGGATGATCAAAAACACTTTACAAAACATAAGCACTCACTCAGGTGGGTCACTCCTTTCTAGGATTTGGCCTTTGTCCTTAAACACCCAAAATGTTCGCTATCAATTCTCCCAAAAGTGATCAGAGTTTAGAGGACTGAGTCAACTGTTTGAGGTGGATGAGTTATCATTTCTTTTGTGTCTCTGGCGCCATCTACTGGAAAGCAAGTACCTCTATCTATACTTTCAGTTGAAAGTGTCAGAAATCTAACTTAGCAAAAAGGAAGGAGGAAAGAGTATGGTTAAAATGAGAGCAGATTGTAACAAAAAGATTTGCTATTAATATAATGAATCTCCTTATAAACACTGTAGGTTTTTAGGTACGGTATACTGACATTTCTTTT
>RJWM01015818.1:0-22451 GCA_004363535.1 Dasyprocta punctata | reverse complement strand
GGCCGGGAGTTTGGCTCAGTGGCTTAAGCACCTGTCTGGCAGGCATGAGGTTGTGAGTTGGATCCCTGGTGCCACAAAAAAATAAATAAATAAATAAATAAATTTTTAAAAATTAATTAATTAAAAAATACAGATTGTATCACAGAGGGCAGGCCAGCTGGAAAACAGTGAGTTTGTGCTCTGGGCCTCCTCAGTTACCTCCCTGGATGGTGCGGCCGACTGGAAGAGTGTAAGACCAGTGGGAACCCTAAGGCCCAGGACAACAGCCTGGTGTACAGACACCAAGGGCGAAGTAATCTGTGGAAGTGTCTGAAGCAGCAGCGAGGAGACAGAAGTTGGACTCTGGAGAACTCCACTGACAATAGACCAGTCCCAGCCCCCCACATCCGGAGGCCAAGACTGGCTCCATACCAGCAAACCTCTGGAATGTAACATGGACATTATCACAGAACTGTAAACACCAGAAGAAGGTAGGTTCTTGGGATAGCTATAAAGAACCAACTATATCTGGACGACATCCCTGAGGAATGGACATCTCCTTTCTTCCTTGAGAGAGACCTCAATGCTTGTGGTAGAGTTACATACCATGGGAGGTTGGCGGGCATCAACATAGTAAGCAAAATAAAAGAAAAAAGAAGTTGGCACCATTTGCAGACTGCAAGCAAGGAGAACAAGAAGCCAAGCCCTCCCTGCAAGTTGGTGCCATGCGCGAGCCACTGCAGGTAGAACCAGACGCCAGCCCCTTCCTTCGTGCAGGCTGGGAGACAAGAAGAGCCAAGGATCTTCACATCCCCTCCTCCCTGTAAGTAACTGGCTGATCCAGAGAAACACAGGCTGCGATTATAGCTATTGAGGTAAAATACAGTTTAATGCTTGTAGTATTTAGTATTTCACTGACTTTGCAGGCCTAAAACCAGTAATCTGATCATCTATTTAGAGGATAACAAAATGCAATATAGTATCTATGGAGGATCTCCTTCTGAAAGTGGTAGCCATTGTTAATTCCCTATTATCTTGTTTTGAAGTCCTGTATCATTTTCATTGTTTCGTTTGGTTGGGTTTTTATTCTGTTTTGTCTTGTTTGATTTTATTGTATCTGATGGTATGGGCAGCTATTCAAAGATAACAAGATATATTATGGTAGCCATTTTGAATTTACTGTTATCTTGCTTTGAAGTCCTTTATTGCATTCATTGTTTTGTTTTTATTGGTTCTGTTCTGTTCTGTTTTGTTTGATTTTACTATGTCTGAAGTTATGGGCAGTTATTTTGAAGACAAGAGCCATTATGGTAACCATTGTTGACGTCCTACTGTCTTGTTTTGAAGTCCTGTCACTTACACTGTTTCATTTTGATTGACTTTATTCTGTTTTATTTTGCTTGGTTTTATTCTCTTTAAAATAAAAATTACAAAAAAAAACAAAAAAGAGAAGGTGAGAATAGCAAGATGCAAAAGCAGGGTGTGGCCCCAGCCCCTAGCCCACCCAGGATGGGATTGGAATTCAAACGAGATGGATGAAGTTGGAAGTCAAACACTGGAACTTTCTGAAATGATAACAACAGAAGTGAAAGAACAAGTGGGAAAAAGCTACAGAGAAAATGATCTCTCAGGTACAAAAAGAAATGATGATAAAAATCAAAGATATTAGAGAAGACACAAATAAAAGAATAGATGAACTTAGAAAAAGATGGAAACAGAATATGCCCAACATAGGAGAGAAATGAAATCCATGAAACAGATCCAAACAGAGATGCAGGAGATTAAAACCTCCATTGAAAATATGGGCAACAAATTGAGCAAAGGAAAGGTTAGAATTTCAAATCTTTTTTTTTTTTTTTTTTTTTTTTTTTTTTTTTGGCGGCACTGGGGATCAAACTCACAGCTTTGCGCCTGTCAGACAGGCACTTATGCCACTGAGCCAAACTCCCAGCCCTAGAATTTCAAATCTTGAAAACAGAATTGCAACTAGTGATCATGAGAAGAAAGATAACTCAAAAATAGGAAAAGACCATGAGAGGTCAACCCAACAGCTACAAGACAAGGCAAGGAAGAATAACACGGGATTGACCAGGGTCAATGAGACAGCTGGAGACAGCACAAATGCCATAACAATCATAAACATATATGCACCTAATACAGGAGCACGCAACTTTATAAGACAGTTTTTGGTAGACATGGAAAATCAAATGATTAGGGGCCAAGGATATAGCTCAACAGTGCAGCGCTTACCTGACAAGCATGAGGCCTTGAGTTCAATTCCTGGTACCCACAAAAAAAAAAAAAAAAAAAGAAAAAGAAATGCCATAAAAAGCATCTTTCAACCAGATGAGCAATAACCATTGTAATGGGAGACCTCAATACCCCATTGTCACAGAGAGACAGATTAACTAGACAGAAAATCAGCAAAGAAATATCAGAGCTCAGTCAAATCTGTGAACAAACAGAGTTCATAAGAAGAAGCCATGTCCTGAGGCTACGTGCCAGTGGCTCATGGAGATCCATTGAGCCCAGCGCTGGCCCAGAGAACAAGCCATGCCCCAAGGCCCCACTGCCACTGGGGTAGCATCAGTGAACCACCACTGGTGCCTCTCTACCACTCCAGGAACCCCAGAGCAGAGGAACCCAGGTACCTCGTCCAATCTACTACACCGAGGGACTGGCAGCCAGTGCAGGAAGCACCCGGCATGCAGCAATGGGCTGATCCTGAAGACCACAGGAAAACGTCAAGACGAAGGATCAAAATACAATCTCACACCTCCAGCCCACACAGAGCAAGTCCAGGAGACACAGACATAGTAGAAATTAGAGGTCACACACGTGAAATTTCTGAAAAGATAACAACTGAAGTAAAGAAGCAATTTAGTTCTTATATTGTTTGGTTAATTTTACATGCCTATATCTGATGGTCTAGATAGCTATTTTGAAGATAACAAGAGGCATTATAATAGCCATTGTTAATTTCCTATTACCTTGTTTTGAAGTCCTGTATCATTTTCATTGTTTTATTTTGTTTGGTCTTATTCTTTTTTTTTTTTTTTTTGTACTGGGAATTGAACTCACAACCTCGCGCCTACCAGGCAGGCGCTTATGCCACTGAGCTAAATTCCTGGCCCTATTTTTTTTTGCGGCACCGGGGATTGAACTCACAACCTCGCGCCTGCCCGGGCAGGCGCTTAAGGCACTGAGCCAAACTCCCGGCCCTGGTTTTTCGAGGCAGGGTTGCACTGTGTAGCTCAGGCCGGCCTTGCGCTCGCGTTGTAGCCCAAGCCGGCCTCGAACTCACAACGCTCCGCCTACCTCAGCCTCCCGAGTGCTGGGATTAAAGGCGTGCGCCACCACGCCCGGCTCCTGGCCCTATTTTTTAAGACAGGATCTCACTATACAGTTCAGGCTGGCCCTGAACTCACTTCATAGCCCAGGCTGGTCTTGAACTCACAATAATCCTACTGCTTCAGCCTCCTGAGTGCTGGGATTAAAGGCATGCGTCACCACGCCTGGCTTTCTGTTTTATTTTGATTTTATTATGTCTGAAAGCATGGGCAGTTATTTTGAAGATAACAAGATACATTATGATAGCCATTGTTGATTTCCTATTATCTTGTTTTGAAGTCTTGTATCACTTTCATTGTTTTGTTCTGATTGGCTTTATTCTGTTTTGTTTGGTTTTAGTCTCTTTAAAATAAAAATATAAGTCGGGCATGGTGGCACAGTCCTGTGATCCCAGCACTTGGGAGGTTGAGACAGGAGAATCATTTGCAAGTTCGAGACCAGCCTGGGCTACAAAGTGAGCCCAAGGCCAGCCTGAACTGCATAGTGAGACCCTGTCTCAAAAAGACAAAAAATAAAATAAAATAAATAAAACAAACAAAGAAATATAACCCTGCTGAATTATCAGAAACACACAAGTAAACACAGACTATATAGTAAAAGATTAAAAGTTTTAAAATGACAATTGGAAGTCAGAAACACAGAACGTTATAAGCATACTAGCTAGGCATGGTGATACACACCTGTAATCCTAGCTCTCTAGGAGGCTGAGGCAGGATGGTTACAAATTCAAGCTTAGCCTGGTCAACTTAGCAAGACCCTGTCTCAAAAATTTTTACAAAGGGATGGGAGAACCAGGGATTTAGCTCAATAGCGCAGTACCTGCCTAGCAAGCATGAGGTCCCGAATTTGATTCCCGGCAATGCCCCCCACACACAAAAAAAGACAACATCAGAATTTTGCCAGGCATGGTGGCACACACCTGTAATCCTAGCACTGGAGAGGCTGAGGCAGGAGGATTGCTGCCAGGGCTACAAAGTGAGTTCAAGGACAGCCTGAACTTCAATGAGACCCTGTCTCAGAAAGACCAAAAAAAAAGGTAGGGGGATAGGGATGTAGCTCAGTGTAAAGGCCCTGAATTCAATACCCAATACCACCAAAAAAATAATAACTTACGAACATTTAGAACATATATATGTTAGCTTTATTCCATTGAATGCCCCTACTAAACAGTTTCTTGTATTTCATTCCAAAACTCAAAACCCAATAGCATGCTGTCTGTAAATCAAGTGACTCAGAAAGGTTGAAAATACGTAAGAACCCAACAGCAAACCAGGAAGGCAAAAGTCAAAGTCAAAGTAGTCTCAATCTTTTGTGTGATGCTGGGGTTTGAACCTAGGTCTTAAATGTACGCAAGTCACGTGTTTTACCACTGAGCTTCACCCAAGAAAGAAAATATTAAATTACATAAAAGAGGTCTTGTAATGATAAAGGATGCAACTACCATTTGAAGGCTCACAAAAAAGTTGTCACATCAAACAGTTTTATAAAATATAGCCCGTACTGACCAGGAGCTGTTTTAACACATAGTAATCCTTGAATTAAAAAGGAAATCAAACCTCCAAGTTAAGAATATCTAGAAATTAACTCTATCGGCTGGCTTGGCAGTGCACATTTATTTGGAGTCCCAGTTAGGGAAGGCTGAGGCAGGAGAATCAGGTTGAGTGCAGCCTGGACAATTTAGCAGGACCCTGACTCAAAAATAAAAAAGGCTGAGGAAAAAGGCTGAGGATGTAGCTCAGTGTTTCCTGCATTCAGTCTCCAGTACCACACACACACTAAAAAGAAACAAAACAAAAAGCCCATATAATTAAATAACAAATATGAAAAAATATAATATATACTGGAATATGTAAAATAATGCAAATATTACATTTCATTATATATAATGGAAATTCTTTATATAGCTAAAGTATTGAAAAAAGAAAAATTTAGCTATATTCATATTAATCAAGAAAGTGGATACAACGCAGCGCAGGTTCAATCCCTGGTGCCGCAAAAATAAATAAATAAATAAATAAAGTGGAGCTGGGTGTGGTGGCGCATGCCTCAGGAGGCTGAGGCAGGAGGAACACTGTGAGTTTGAGGCCAACCTGGGCTACACGGTAAGTTCAAGGTCAGCCTGGAGTACATAGCAAGATGCGGTCTCAAAAAACCAAACAAATGGGTTGGGTTGCCTGCCTGGCAAGCACGAGGTCCTGAGTTTGATTCCCAGTACAAAAAAAAAAAAAAAAAAGAGGATGAATATGATCATTATGTATGACACACATGTACTAATAAAAAATAAAAAAATAAAAATGTAGCCAGGCATGGTGGCACATATCTGTAATCCCATCTGTAGTAAGAGAAGCTAAGGTAAGAGGACTGTGAGTTTTCGGCCAGTCTAGACTATATAGTGAGAACCTATCTTAAAAAAACAAAGTGAAGCACTCGGGAGGCTGAGGTAAGAGGGCAATTGTGAGTTCGAGGCCAGCTTGGGCTACAACATGAGCGCAAGGCCGGCCATTGCTACATAGTGCAACCCTGCCTCAAAAAACCAGGGCCGGGAGTTTGGCTGAGTGGCTTAAGTGCCTGTTTGACAGGTGCAAGGCTGTGAGTTTGATCCCTGGTGCCACAAAATAAAATAAAGTAAAATAAAATAATAAAAAACAAAGTGTGAAAAGTAAATGAATTAGTTATCTAATGCAAGATACTTGAAAATGTGAAAGAACAAAATAACCTGAAAATAAATAACAAAACAAACCTGGAAGAACCAAAAAATAAAATAAAAACAGAAATTATGATTTTGTAAAGAAGAAAAAAAGACAGTATAATAAATCAATCCAAGAGCTGCTTTATTGGAGGGATATAGCTTAGTGATAAGTGATTGGTTTTTTTTGTTTTGTTTTGTTTTGTGGCACCGGGGATTGAACTCACAACCTCGTGCCTGCCAGGCAGGCACTTAAGCCACTGAGCCAAACTCCTGGCAGTGGTAAGTGACTGTTTAACATGCATGGGGCCTAGGGTTCAGTCTCTAGCACCGCAAAACAAAGAAGCACAAAAAAGGATAAAGCAGGGCCGGGAGTTTGGCTCAGTGACTTAAGTGCCTGTCCGTCAGGCATGAGGTTGTGAGTTTGATCCCCGGTGCTGGGGGAAAAAAAAAAAAAAAAAAAATTTGTGGAAAAAAGGATAAAGCATTAGTTAACCTATTCAATATACAAAAGAAGAAGTTTAGGGAAATTGTCACAGACAGATGAAATTAAAAGGATCATAAATTATTTCCTTTGTTTGTTTGTTTGTTTGTTTTTGGTTTTTTGAGACAGAGTCTTGCTATGTAGTACAGGCTGGCCTTGAACTCCTGGCGATGCTCCTGCCTCAGCCACCCAAATGCTGGGGATTACAGGCATGCACCACCACACCCAGCCATAAATAATTTCTTTGTTTAACTATTTGTGAAAAAATGTAAGAGTAAGATCAATGAAATCGTTTTTCTGAAAAGATGTATTAAAAAAATAAATTTTCCAAGAAAAATATGAGTGCACATAGAGTGGGGCGATAAAATATAGGAATAAATTTAGAAGCAATTTCTGAGATATACTGAGTAAAAATTCCAGGTGGCGATGAACTTCTGTGTGGTGTGTGTGTACACTTAGATGTTTGGATGTCTCTGTAACATCTCTGGAAGGGTGCAATATCAACTCTAATATGCCAGCAGTTATAAAGCTCACCATTAACTTACCATGAAGAAAACTCTCCATTAAACCATGATGAGATTTCAGAGATTTTTAAAAACATGAAAGTAAGTGCCTTATATTGATGAAATATATCAATGTCATAGGTTGCTGCTTAACGAATACCGGATTATGTGGGTCACGGTTTCCTCATCTGTTCCCTGAGTAGTTTGGACCACATAGGCTCTGAGAACCTTCAGGTCATGATACCCTTGAGGTCTGTAACGCTGAGAAGTAAGGTTCTTCACTAGGAGGTACTTGTGTGATGACCACTGAAACAGGAGTCCTGCTGAGGTCTCTGCTATGCTTTGCCCTTTAAAACTTGAGAGTCAGTGGGGTCGGGGGGGTCATACGCCTGTAATCCCAACACTCCAGGAAGGCTGAGGCTATGTAGCTCATTGCAAAGGCCCTGGGTTCAATTCCTAATACGGAAAAGAAAAACAAACAGAACTGATGGTCCTTCCATGGCAGTAAGGCTGCCAGTGTCCCCTTGACTAGTATGGCCAGGTGATTCTGGTGTAGGAATCACTACTCTCAGGACTTTTTCTAGTGCCTGACAGTCAGTCATGACACACACTAACGTCTGATGATCTGCCCTGGGATGTTCAGCAGTAAAGCTAGAAATGTGAGCTGGGCTTGAAGCTCAGTGATAGAGCACTTGCCTCACCCTGGGTTCAATCTCCAGCAGCACAAAAATAAAAATAAGCAAAGAAATCTCAACAAGGCAATTGACTGAATGGTTAGGACAGCCATCACTCTTTGTCCAGCTTGACTCTTAGATGGAAATTATGTTTTCTGGTTGTTTTTTTTTTTCTCATATATATATATTTTTATAATTTTTTTTTGAGACAGGGTCTTCCCACAGAATCCAAACTGACCTTGAACTCATTATATAACCCAGGCTGGCCTTGAACTTGAGGCAATCTTCCTGCCTCCGCCTTCCAAGTGCTGGGATTGCAGTCATGCGCCACCATGCCCAGCCTTACATTTTTGCTCTTGAATGACTTCAAATATTACAGCAGCTGCATTTTGCAATCAATAACCTGTTCTAATCGACCAGGCATGGTGGTGCACGCCTGTAATCCCAGCACTTTGGAGGCTGAGGCAGAAGGATTGCAAGAATTCAGGCCAGCCTGGAATTATAATAAATATAGAGTTCAGAGCTTGCTAACCCTGTCTCAAAAAATAATAACAACATATTCTAATTGAAGAAATCCAATAAGGCATTCTCCTTTCTGGCATCCCCGCTCCTATTCTCCTTTACAAATTGGTGTATTCTTTTTTTTTTTCTTTTGGTACCAGGGATCAGATTCATGACCTTGCACTTGCCAAGCAGGCACTTGTGCCACTGAGCTAAACCCCTGGCTCCTTTACAAATTGGAATAAGGGCTGCAGGGTGGACACTGTGGGCCTTGAGGACGCTGTGTAAAGCTTTGGTGTGGGTGTTGAGGGCTTCTTTTTCTGCACATTCCTCCCCCAGGTGACATTGCTCCAGTGCAAGGCACTGCATTTGACCTGCGAAAGCCAGTGCTGCTGGGCACACACCTACAGGAGTTTCACATTGATGGTTTCGACCACAATTTCTGTCTGAAGAGGTCTAAAGAAAAGCATTTTTGTGCAAGGTAGGGTACTTTTCACTTACCGCCGCTGTGGGGGAAAGGAACATGAACTTGTGTCTGAGGTTTTTCTCCTGGCCGTATTGGTAGCATTTGCTGTGTGATAAGAGACCAAATACCATGACCCCGGTGTCTGCAGAGCTCTCACGGCACAGGTGGACTCTGTGGACCCCGTCCTTCCCCACCCAGCTCATCCCTGCACCCAGCACCCCTCCCCTGCCTCTCCTCTCAAGCCCACTGCCTCAGGACCCCCGTTCTCCCTGACTGAAGCCACCTGTGCCTGCACGGAGCTCCCAGAGCCCTTTGCCTTGCCTAGGTCAGGACTTAGCCGCACCCGCTCCTGGCAAGGCTGGAGACCGTGCTGCTTGCACCTCTCCCCACCCCAGGCCCAGTTTGATCCACATGTGTGTGAGTCCTGTCTCCTTCTGCTAAATTCCCAGTTCCTCCCTTGGCTGCTTCATCTTTGGGAATCCCTGCCTCTCCCTCAGACCATGCTGGGATAGCAAATCCTCAATCCGAAGATGTTAATGCAAGCAGAAAAAAGGATTCGAACTGTAATAGAGACAGAAAGGACTTCACAGGCATTCTCCCCTCCAGGCCCCCAGTGTCCTCCCTGCCCAGGCTCCTCCCTCCCGTGCTCCTCTTCCTCTTCCTCCCCGCCCCACTGCTGCCAGTTGAGAAGCCCCTCCTGCTTCGCTGATTTAAATCCTGGCCCTGTGCTTGCTGAGCCACTTTGCTGACGACTTATTGTGGGGATACTGAACTTTTGCATGTTCTGGCTCTTGGTGACACTGTAAAACCCCATCCCCACCCCCACCCCCACTCTGTGTGTGCGCATGGATGCACATGGGTGTGCGTTACCGGGGAATGAACACGGCCTTGCACTTAGCTGCATCTCCAGCCCTTTTTAAAATGTGAGACAGGATCTTGCTGAGTTTCCGAGGCTGGTCTTGAACTTGCCATCCTCCCACCTCAGCCTCTGGAGTAACTGGGACAACAGGCATACACCACCATCTCGGGCTAGTTTTTTAATCTATCTGTATTCCTTCCATAGCAAGTACAGATCTATGTAGGAGCTCACCTCTGTAAAGCCCTAGTTTAGTAAAAAAATAAAAATAAAAAAGAAAGAAAAAGAAAAGAGGGGCTGGGGATGCAGCTCAGTGGAACAGCACCTGCCTGGCCGGCGCAAGGTCCTGAGTTCAATTCCCAGTACCAAAAAAAGAAAATAAGGCCAGGTATGGTGGTGCAGGCACTTTGGAGGCTGAAGCAGGATTACCAGGAGTTCAAGGCCAACCTGAACTACATTTTGAGACCCCTCGCTGCCTGCTTTTCTGCCTGGGCCCATAATATGGCCTTGTCTTTTTTCCCAGGGTGTACCACCGTGGCAGTGGGCGGGTTCTGGAAGTGTACACCACTCAGCCAGGTGTCCAGTTTTACACAGGCAACTTCCTGGATGGCACCCTGAAGGGTAAGAGCGGAACGGTCTATCCCAGGCACTCTGGTTTCTGCCTGGAGACCCAGAACTGGCCGGATGCAGTCAATCAGGTAAGCTGCAGGCCTGCGTGTCTGACACAGGCGGCTACAACACACACGTGAGACTTTGGGATTCTGAAGTCCGTGTTTGTTCTCTTCTCCAAGTCATGCAAAACACACACAACACATCACCGAGTTACTGACATGGCATTTCCATGTCCTTAGAAAACCCAAATTTTGTACCTTTGAAACCTTTATTCAGTGTAATGTTTCTCCTTGTCAATACCCACCATTTTCTGCAACCACATTTTTTTTTTTTTTTTTTTTTCAGCACCGGGGATTGAACTCACAACCTCACGCCTGTCAGACAGGCGCTTAAGTCACTAAGCCAAACTCCCAGCCCTGGTTTTTTGAGGCAGGATCGCACTATGTAGCTCAGGCCGGCCTTGTGCTCACATTGTAGCCCAAGCCGGCCTCGAACTCACAATGCTCCTCCTACCTCAGCCTCCTGAGTGCTGGGATTAAAGGCATGTGCCACCACGCCCGGCTCTCTTTTTTTTTTTTTTGCGGCACCAGGGATTGAACTCACAACCTCGTGCCTGCCAGATAGGTGCTTAAGCCACTGAGCCAAACTCCCAGCTGCAACCACACTTTTAAGTACATCCTGCATATCTTTTCTGTTTGCTCCCTGGTAACTTTTTTAGATATCACTTATAGCAGTGCCCGTCGAAGTGCCAGCCCATGATGAGAAATTTGCACCTTGCTCTAGAACATAAATCAACATATCACTTCCTCATTAAGAAACTCTTGCTAAAAAAAAAGAAAAAGAAAGAAAGAAAGTCTTGCTTTATCAAAATGTGCTTCGGGATGAATTTTCATTTCAGCCCGAGGTCTTCCTCTCATTGCAAACTGTAATACAGGGTCCCATGCAGGCGCTGGTCCCCAGAGCACAGGTCTGGAGGCCAGTTCAGAAGCCCACGCTGAGCGGCTGGCAGTGGGGACCCGGGTTGGCGGGGCCTAACCATGGTGCTTTCCCCTTCACAGCCCCACTTCCCCCCTGTGCTGCTGCAGCCTGGCGAGGAGTACAACCACACCACCTGGTTCAAGTTTTCTGTGGCTTAAGGAAGTGTGAAGATGAAGCGCTGAAGACTTAGAAGCTTGAAAAGTGATTCCGTGTATGAAATCATACAAATGGTAGCTGTCATGATAAAGAGTCTGAATGTTGATTTCTTTTCTGAGTGACTGGCTGTAGGCTACGTCCAACGACAAGCTCTACTGTCTGTGCAGTTCAAAGGGCAAGTGAACTCAGCCACCAGTGTCACCACCCACTGACCCCAGCCCAGAAGTGGTTCCTTAGGACTCTCATGCCATTGTAGGCACCATCTCTCCACACTGCCTCGTTCTTTCCTAATTTTCTCCCCGTCCTTTCTTTGATACCACTTTCTCAGAGCTTTTAGTCTCCTCTTCTGCAGCTCACTCACGCAGTGCTCCAGAGTCCTCTGAGGTCTGCGTACCTTGTGCAGCTTGTGCACAGAGAAAGGTTCTGCCTCTGTGGAGCAGCAGGCGACTGACGGGTGACAGAGGTGAGACTCGGAGGTTGAGTGGCTCACCACAAGCTAATAAAAGTCTTAACCAGGACTTCAGTTCAGGTTATGCAAATTCAGGTCCTCTTCTTTGCCTCTACCTTAGACTGCTGAAGCATTCCCAGGATCGTTGAAGGGCGTAAAGGGATTTGGCCCCTGTGCTGTGTTTAGAGCCAGCCAATCTTCTCACATTCACTTTTATGATCAGCACTACGATGCAGTGTCCCTTAGCAGTGTGTCATGTAGTGTCCTTGCCTTTGACGTTGACTGAGAAAGCCCAGGCCAGCCAAGGCATGAAAGAAGGGACTGCAGATGAGTATAAGGAGACCAGAGGTTGAGTTACGTAGAGGAGGCTGGAGGCTGCCCTTCTTCTAGACAAAAAATCAGCAATGATGGGTTTGGGTCAGTGGTTTTTAAAGAAATGTATTTTATATTATTAATCTACTACAATCATTTGCAATAAAACCAAAACCCTCCATCTTCAGAAGACTCCAGTTCTGTCATTAAGCTTTGGCACGAATTTTGGAAAGTGGATCAAGTGTATGGTGTGTGTTCTGGATTCGGTGTTCTCCAGTGGAAGCCCCAAGATTTTCCTAAAGGAAGGTCACTAACTGGCAACCTATTGGGCTGTCCATTCCTCCTCTTTCTTCATAACCAACAATAAACCAAAGATACTTTTTGTGTGTGTGTGTGTATGTGTGTGTGTGGCACTGGGGATTGAACTCACAACCTCACGCCTGCCTGACAGGTGCGTAAGCCGCTGAGCCAAACTCCCGGCCCTGGTTTTTTGAGGCAGGGTCACACTGTGTAGCTCAGGCCAGGCTTGCTCGCATTGTAGCCCAAGCCGGCCTCGAACTCACAACACTCCTCCTACCTCAGCTTCCCAAGTGCTGGGATTAAAGGTGTGCGCCACCACGCCCAGCCCAAAGATACTTTTTAAATTCATTTCAGCATGGATTTTCTGAGGACCTACACTGTATAGTCCTCCACTGGGCCTTGTAAGGGCCTCGTGATGTATAGTAAGTATTATATCCTCCCGGGACTGACACTGTCTGGTGAAGATGAGACTAATAAATATGTAACTGTTAGATACCGAACTGGCAGCCCTGAGCACTAACTTTAGTTCTGTCAGTTTTACTCGGCTTGTTTTCTCACTTGTGAGATGAAGAGAAGTGTAGTTACTGAGAATATGAATATACACCTGAAGGGCAGCTCCCAGAGCGAGACCCTTATTCCAGTTCTCTTTCCTCGAGCCCACACCCGCCCTGTGGTTATGAGGAAGCACATGAAAGGATGATAACAAACGTTCAGGCTGGCGAGAGCGTTCAGCAACGAGTGCTGCAAGCCTGGAGCTGCAGTCCTGTTTCTCTTCCTTGCTGGGTGTGAGAAGACCTGGAGGCCTAACCAGATCACTGTGTCCAATAATTTATACTTCCATCACACTTTCTTCTCGGTGCCTCTGGGCAATCAAGTTCTTACTATTAGCGTCTCCTCGATTAGGAAAACTGTTCCTTCACACTTCATTGCAGTAACTGTGAGAGTCTGAATGGGTTGTTTCATCTGACCTGTGCAACTTACAATGGGTAGTAAAGTCCTTGTGAAGAGGAAGTCACAGGCTGGAGAAAGTCACACTGCTAGAAAAGAGGCAGCTCTAGAGCGTATGTCTGTACCCTTTGATAAGAAGCCCAGTGTTTGCCCTCTTGGCACCATACTAATGCTAAGATTCATAATATAGAGTGTTGATAAATGAAGAATTTCTACTCAATCACCATTGGCAGAACTTTTCTGAAGGCAAAGTAGGCAGAATGTAAGTATGACAAGCTTGCAAAACTCATGATCTAATAATTCCACATCTAGATTTGTAGGAATACCAGCAAAAATGTATAAAGACAAACATTTAGACAAATGTGTTCATTGAAACCTAACTGGTAATAATGCAGGAGTTTTAAATACCTAATGGCATTGTGACAGAAATAGATGCATCATAATCTATGCAATGAGGTACTATATGATCATTAAAAAGGATGAGGTAAAGTGGTACATGATGCCTCTTGCCTTTATTTTTTTGGTTTTTTTTTGTGGCACTGGGAATCGAACTCACAGCCTCACACCTGTCAGACAGCCGCTTAAGTCACTGAGCCAAACTCCCGGCCCTGGTTTTTTGAGGCAGGGTCACACTATGTAGCTCAGGCCAGCCTCGCACTCGTGTTGTAGCCCAAGCCGGCCTCGAACTCACAGCGCTCCTCCTACCTCAACCTTCCAAGTGCTGGGATTAAAGGCGTGCGCCACCACGCCCGGCTGCCTCTTGCCTGTAATCCTAGCATTCTAGGAGGCCAAGGCAGCAAAGAAAGTTCAAGCCGGTCCTGGGCAACATGGTAAGGCCTCAGCTCAAAATAAAGTAAAGAGGGCTGGAGATGCAGCTCAGTGCTAAGTTCATGGGTTCAATGCCTAGTACTGGGGTGTGTCAACTAAAACATATGCTGTCCTGCTTTTGATTTTTTTTTTTTGAAACATGGTCTTGCCATATATACTTCAGCCTGGGCTTGACCTCTCTATGTAATCCAGACGGCCTCAAACTCATGGTGATCCTCCTGTGTCAGCCTCCCAAGTACTGGGATTACAGGCATGTGCCACCACATCAGGCCTGTCCTGCTTTTGTAAAACAAAACAAACTTATGTGTATCTATAAAGTACAGAGGGACATAGCACACTATTAACAAGTGATCTCTAGAAAGTAGAAGTTGGAGGGGAAGGGAGAACTTTCACATTTGACTTTATTGGTGCAATGTGAATTGTCAAACATCTTCCTTTTGCAATTTGAAAAAACTTAAATCTCTAAAATGAGGATGGAGGGGAGTCACTGTCATGACTTACATCATATGCATCAATCAGGAGCAGCATGGAAACACTCTGCACACTGCAGCCCGTCGGGTAGTACACATGTTCAGCTGTCTTCTCACTAGTGAGGTTCACTCTCTTCTCTGGTAAGGTGCTATCTGCAATTCCCTCCACTCTAAAATCACCCAGGTATGCATTAGCCAAGAGATCTCAAGAGCTGTCTTATTTTTCTCATTGCTGAGACAAAATACCCAACACCCACAAGTTAAGGGAGGAAAGGTTTATTTAGCTCATAATTTGCAGAAGTTTCAGTCCATAATTGGCTGGCTCCAGGGCAGGGTGGCATGGCAGACAGGCATTGCAGAGGAGAAACGGTTCATGGCAGGCAGAAGGTAGCAAAGTAACAAGAGATGACCACAGCTCTTTCTATCCCGTATATCTTATCCAGGCTACTTAGGGCAGGCAGCACTCACATTCTTAGACCTAGTGCCCTCTAGCAAGCAGTGCACCATGAATCAATCCCAGCACCACACACTCTAGATCCAGCCACTTCTGAAAAAAGCCCCACCTCTGACTGCATGAGAATTTGGAGACACATCTAGACACAAACCTTAACAATGGTAAACTATTAAACTGACTGCTTCATTAAAATAATTTTTCAGTGTAGGGGTATAATATTTTAGGAACCATCATCATTTTATGAAACAAGAAAAGAATGAATATTTTCTTACAAGAAAACCTAACAACTGTAAATCAGGTGTTAATTTAATGGCCTCTAACATTGAGCACACATTTATTAGCCATTTTTCCCTCTGTCCTCCAAAGGAATTGTTTTTATACTAGACCAGGCCTCAGTAGTCCAAGTAAGGATATTCACCTACAGGGCACGGAAAGAAGGTACTAGTAGTTCAGTAATTGTTTATGAAAGAAAGTAAAAAGCTAAGTTGTTAAACCATAAATCTGATGAAAGCAAAAACTTACAGAATTTTTTTTGTATGTGTGGAAGCACCAAGTCTATCCTTTTTTGTGAAATATAACTGAAAACTGAGAAAAAGACCTTCTAAAAGAACAAAAGAAGAAAAGACCTTCTGCATGGTTGAGACATGTAGAATGGCGGCATGTCAGTGTGATTGTAGTACTTTCTGTTCTTTATGATGAACTCACTGAAGCCTTCAGCAAGAAATACAATATTACAAGCTATAATAGTACAATAATGGCACAAATATTGCTGTAAAGACTAAGATTCCTTACCATGCAGATTGAATTGCTGTGGCCATTAGGTGATCAAGAACAGTTCAATCCTCAAAGACTAATTGAAGTTCAGTGTCAATAAATACTAGCTACTAAGCCAGGCATGGTCACACACACCTTTAATCCCAGCATTCGGGAGGCTGAGGTAGGAGGAGCGTTGTGAGTTCAAGGCTAGCTTGGGCTACAATGCGAGCGCAAGGCTGACCTGAGCTACATAGTGTGACCCTGCCTCAAAAAACCAGGGCTGGGAGTTTGGCTCAGTGGCTTAAGCGCCTGCCCTGGCAGGTGCGCGGTTGTGAGTTCAATCCCCAGTGCCGAAAAAAATAAATAAATAAATAAATACTAGCTAGTAAGGTGGGGGGGTGATGGGGATGGGGATGGGGATGGGGAGTAGAGAACTCAGTACCATGTACCAAATGAGTAAGTAGGAAAAAGCAGGACATGATGGGGGTTGGGGATGTAGCTCAGTGGCATGGCACCTGACTGCCAAGCACAAGGTCCTGAGTTTGATTCCTGGTTCCAAAAAGTAAAAAATAAGACATGAAAAACTAAGACCTTTCTGTTTCAAAGCACTTTTGAGGCCACAGAATATACATGGCTCTTCCTCCAGAGCTGAACATTTTTTACTTCCGGTTTTGGTTTTTGAGGCAAGGTCTTGCTATGTAGTTCAGGCTGGCCTTGAACTATGTAATCCAGGCTGGCCTTGAACTCACAGCAACCCTCCTGTCTGCCTCAGCCTCCCAAGTGCTGAGATTACAGGAGTGTGCCACCACACCCAGCCAGAGCTGAACATTTTATAGACAAGACGTTATCGAAATTAAACAGTGGCAGACATGTCCAAGGAAATTTGCATGGACTTGATCATTTTATGAATCTTGTGACAGATGAATGTGTAAAAATGGCATCAAGTGGGCAACAAAACAATATTGCAATAGTGGTAATAAAAGGAAATTGTACCATGTTAGAAGCCTTGGAATAAGATAAGTAATGGCTGATCAGCAGATAAATCCATGTCCTCTCTCCAAAGGGCCTATTCTACTATAATGCAAAAACAAGCCATATACAATTTCATGTTAAACTCTTGTAACACTGAGCCGGGCGTGGTGGCGCACGCCTTTAATCCCAGCACTTGGGAGGCTGAGGTAGGAGGAGCGTTGTGAGTTCGAGGCCAGCTTGGGCTACAACGCGAGCACAAGGCCGGCCTGAGCTACACAGTGCGACCCTGCCTCAAAAAACCAGGGCCGGAAGTTTGCCTCAGTGGTGTAAGCGCCTGTCTGGCAGGCGTGAAACTGTGAGTTTGATCCCTGGTGCCGCAAAAAAAAAAAAAAAAAACTCTTGTAATAGTTAAGAAAAGAAAGACACAAAGACAGAAAGAAAGAAAGAAAGAAAGAAAGGAAAAAATACCACTACATGATTCCCAGCAGGGTGAAGGAGGAAAGTATCTGTCCTGAGCCGTAGACCTTCCATTGTCACAACCACCATACCCAGATCACCAGTTCGCAAGGGGTTATTAGGACAATTTTGACCAGCATGCAGTCCTTTTTCATTTGAGGCATTTCTCTTCTCTAATTCTGATGTCTCCTTTTTAGTTATCTAGAGCTTAGTCACAGATGCTTTGGGCAACACTCCAACTATAGTCAAGTAAGGAGGTCAGCATATTCTTCTCTGAACAAGGTAATTATAATGCTAGAGAATACTGACAGAACACTTTTGATACTCCAGACTGGATGTGGTGGTGCATGCCTGTAAGCCCAGCCCTCAGGAGGCTGAGGCAGGAGGATCCCCGCAAGTTCAATGCCAGTCTGGGTTACATAGTGAGTTTAAGGCCAGCCTGTCTCACAAAAACCAAAACAAAACAAAACAAATTTTGATGCTCTAGAATCTGACCAAAGACATTAACATTCCAATCTGAGATGTGCTTATGTTTGAAAAACTCTTGAACTTTGGTGGGAACAGTGGGAGTCCGTAGCGTTCCTGCCTGGTGGTTCCCCTTCTTGCTCCTCCTGCCTCACTGCGGAGGTTCTGCTGAGACAGAAAAGAGGATGAGGCGGAGCAAGCTCGCATGGTTAGAGTGCTCGATGATGGCCACGCCCAACAGCGCGGTCACCTGAAGTAATGATCTTGGTGCTGTGTGAGCAGGGGGGCTTATGGCTCTAGGAACTGGAGGCTACAGTCAGACAAGCTGCAGAGGCCGCGCACACGTAGACCACCAATCACAAAGGTCCGAGCTACTCACACGCTCTTAGCCAATGCCAGAAGTGATGAAGTAAGGGTCAACAAGGTTGGGTGTGTGGCCCATGGTAGAGAATTTGCCTAATGTGCAAGTACCTGGGTTCAATGCCCAGCACCAACAAAAAAAAAGGCGGGTGGGAGACGGTGCTCGGGCAAGAGTAGAAGTCGGGACAGGCCTAAAATTGGCGTGGAACACTGATATCACTCACTGAGGCACAGATCCATCAACAGGGCAGAAATTAGTCTGCTTGAGGTATTTGAGCACAACCTCTTTGCAGTTATTGAAGGATCACTACTCTCCTCAGACACAGGGCAGCCTAAAGTAGACTCTAAAGATACACACAAAATGAGCTGGGTGTGGTGGCACATTCCTGTAATCCCAGCACTTGGGAGGCTGAGGCAGGAGAATCACAAATTACAGTCCCACCTGGGCAACTTAGCAAGACCATGTTTCAAAAAATTAAAAAAGGGCCAGGCGTGGTGGTGCATGCCTTTAATCCCAGCACTCGGGAGGCTGAGGTAGGAGAAGCGTTGTGAGTTTGAGGCCAGCTTGGGCTACAACACGAGCGCAAGGCCGGCCTGAGCTACAGAGTGCGACCCTGCCTCAAAAAACCAGGGCCCGGAATTTGGCTCAGTGACTTAAAGCACCTGTCTGACAGGTGTGAGGTTGTGAGTTCAATCCCTGGTACCAGAAAAAAAAAAAAAAAAAAATTAAAAAAGGGCTGAGGATGTAGGTTAGTGCAAAGGCCCTGGATTCAATTCCCAGTACTGAAAGAAAAAGTTTAAATATAGATTATTAAAGAACCAAGCAAAAAGTCTGATGTTGAAAAAAGTACAGTAATACATGAAAAGTTATCTAGAGAGGCTCAGATGTAGATTTTAGATGGCAGAAGACAGTTAAGTAAACTTGGAAGATAGATTAATACAAATTATTTAGTCAGGGAAACAAACAAAGGAAATTCAGCAGAACAGAACCACAGAGACCTGTGGGATATCAAACGTAAGTGCAAGAAAGAAAAATATTTTGAGAAAATAATGGCAGAAAACTTCTCAAATTTGATTTTTTTAAAAAAAATCCTAAATAGCCAAGACCCTCAACAAAACTCAAGAAAGATGAGGAGATCTCCACCCAAATACATATTTAAATTGCTTGATGCCAAAGGCAAAGAGAAAAATTGAAAACAGCAAGAGAAGTAAGACTTGTTACCATAGGAGACCACCAATGTAACTGACAGCTGACTTTTCACTTGGAACAAGAAAGTCCAGAGACTGACCTTAGACTCCAAGACATGAATAAATTGAAAGCAAATGGCTGGGGAAAGACAGCTACATCAACAGTTACCAGAAGAGAGCTAGAGGAGCTAGCTAAATACCAAATAAAATAGACTTTAAGATAAATATTACTAGAGACAGAGATGCTTCATGATAAAAGGACCAACACATCAACCAAATTACAAACTTAAATATGTAGCCTCAGATGCGCTGAAGCACTGATTATGGCCAGAGGCTATCCCTGGAGTTTCTTTAGTGTTGGGCATAACTTAATCTGTTAAATACGCCTTCAAATTTTTTGAATTTAGTTTTTTAGATTAGTATTTCTCTGAGCACAGTGACCTCTACTGGTACTAATATAAATTAAAATGCAGTTTCTGTCTGTCTCATGAAAGGTTCATCCAACATAGAACCCTGTTTGGTTAGAGGATCACAGGAACCTAGACAAGGGTACACAGAACTCTCCCTTGAATCACATGTGAGTCTCGCTAACTTCCTTACTGCAACAGCAATACAGCAGGCTAATCTACACAGAGGCAGATGGTTCCAAATAGTGAACTAGGAGCTGAGAGTGGTGGCTTTCAATCCTGGTTGTATAATACCAGGAGAGGTTATTACAGTGTAAAGGCCTTGGTTTCACCCTTACTGACTTTAATTTCATTAGAATTTTTTTAAGGTCCCTGGATGATCCTAGTACAAAAAAATTAGGAACGAGAACCACTGCCATACAGTAAAAGCTTCTCTTGTCTCACTGCACTCACTCACCAATATTACGGTAAGAAATCGATGAGTTTAGCCAGAATTTATCTCCTAATTCACAAAGCATTCTGTCAAGGAATGAGTCATGGAGAAAAGTCTTACCAAACCAGAAGAATGTCTTGGCAAGGCCTGGCAACACTACCAATAATCTTGGCATTCAAGATCAGAGATAATTATTCTGAGGTTTTTTGTTGTTTTGAGACAGGTTCTCCCTATGTAGCCCAAGCTGGCCTTGAACTATGTAGTTCACCCTGGCCTTGAATTCATGGCAACCCTCCTGCCTTGGTCGGTCCTATTCTAAAGATTTTAAAGTTGAAAGTGGCTGGGAGTGGTGACGCATGTTTGTAATTCCAGCACTCTGGAAGACAGAAAGACTGCAAGTTCAAATCTAGCCTGAACAATTTAATGACTTAGCAACACTCTGTCTCATAATTTAAAAATGGGGAGAAGGGATGAAGCTCAGGTTAAAGGCCTTGGGTTCAACCCCCAATACAGCTAAATAAAGAAATAAAAATAAAGAATAGAAAAAGTTGAAGGAAAGTGTCAGGTATCTAAACCAAGGGTTACAAATATTTTCTACACAGTGAAAATGACAGTAAACATCTTAGGCTTTGTGGGACTTAAGAGTCTATCACAACTGGGGAGCCTGCCCAGCTGGGCCTGAGCGCCTCCAACCAGGAGACAAGTAAGACTGCCTTTGGGGGGCCTGCGTGACTGGCGTGGACCCCAGGAAAAGAAACATGAGCACACACACACACACACACACACACCCTGTAAAGCAACCTGCTCGTTAGGAGGTCTGGCTACATTGATAGCAACTAAGGTACATAAAACAACTAAATGCTAGTATTGTTTCGTTCATTTTGCAGGCCTGGGGCTGGCAGCCTGAACATCTCTTTGGAAGATGACAGTACACAATGTAGCAAAAATGGGGGAATTCTCTTGTGTCTTGTCTTCCAGGCCCGATATTGTTCTCATTGTTTTGCTTTATTCTGATTATTCCTTTTTGTTTTGTTTTTTTGCCTTATTTTATACTCTGTTTTTATTGGTTTTACTGTGGTTTGGTTTTTTTTTTTTTTCTTTTTTTTTTACTATACCTGTTGGAAAGGTCAACTATTCTGAAAATAACAAGATATACTATAGTAGCTACTGTTTTCATAGTATTTTTCTTAGAAGTTCTGTACCAGTTCTACTGCTTTGTTTTGACTGACTTTGTTCTGTTATATTTTGTTGGATTTTACTATCTTTAAAATAAAAAAAAAATTAAAGAATCTCACAATTACTGATTCTGCCACTGTAGCACAAAAAGTCATGGACAATAGGTAAACAAATAACGATGGCTATGTTCTCATAAAACTTTAAGGATTCTACAAGCTTACTGTCACATAAGGCTCATGTCATGAAATGTTCTAATTTTTTAACCATGTAAAAATGTAAAACCCATCTTAGCTCATTGGCCATAAGAAAACAGTAACAGGTCAGATTTGACCTGTAGGCCATAATTTGCTTGTCCTTAGTTTTAAGGGGAAAAAAACACCACTTTTTTTCCTCTGACTATTCAACACTTCTGACATCAAATGTATTTCCCCACACAACAACCAAGCAATTCAGCAGCAGACACCGTCTTCCTATGTCATTCACTCTGACACTGAGTCTGCAGACAGCTCAGTCCTGTAAGACCCCTACTTCAAACCCAATCAGCAATAGCCTATTGTCTCCTGCCCTTCCAATTGGCTATAAATTAGGACTTCCAAGACCTCCTCCTCAGGTTTAATTTGCTGGAATGGCTCACAAAACTCAGGGAAACATTTTACATTACCTATTTATTATATAAGACATCAGATTCTAGCACTGTGGGAGGTCAAGGAAGAATAATCTCAAATTTGAGCCCAACAGGAGCAATTTAGGACTTAGCAAGACCCTGTCTCAAAATAACAAAACGTTAAACATGGCCAGAGATATGGTTCAATATAAAGGACCTGGCTTAAATCCCCAGTACTGCAAAGAGGAGAAGGGGAAGCCAGACGTGGTGGTGCTCGCCTTTAATCCCAGAACTCAGGAGGCTGAGGTAGGAGGAGCGTTGTGAGTTCGAGGCCTGCTTGGGCTTCAACATGAGTGCAAGGTCGGCCTGAGCTACACAGTGCGACCCTGCCTCAAAAATCAGGGTCTGGAGTTGGGTTCAGTGGCTTAAACGCCTGTCAGGCAGGCACAAGGTTGTAAATTCAATCCACGATGATGCGGGAAAAAAAAAAAAAAACCAGAAAGGCAGTTTACAGTTAGTGATGATTAAGGCATGTGTATATATTAGTGTAGCAATATAGTGACCCCACAATGAGAAATACATGTGATTGAATATTTTGGGGCAATCTGAAGCGCCGCTGAGAAAATGA
>RJWM01015817.1:0-46776 GCA_004363535.1 Dasyprocta punctata | reverse complement strand
GCTGCTTTACCAAGACTCCAAATGGGCACCCTGACCTGGTGACACGGGTGGCTGTCACCAACGGCTCAGAGGACCTCGGTTGCTTGTCCGAGCCAACCAGTTTGTGGCTCCACCAAGTCTGAACCTGGGTCTTTTACACTTTGGAGCCAGATGCCCCTCCACAAGCTCTCCGGGGGGCAGGTGACATTGTAAATGGCGAGGAAGGGAAATAATTCCTGGAATAATTGCTAACGCTGGCGAACCCAGGCCTGGGTGATCTCTCCTTACAAGGCTGAATGAACAGAGACAGATTGATAAATACAAGGTGAACCAAAGGGAGCCACCACATGTCTCCAGCAAAAGAGGGAATGTTAAGTCTCTGAATGCTTGATTAAAATAAAAATCATGAAAACCATCTATAGGGGAGATAATATAAAGAAATCTTTTTTTTTTTTTTTAAGTCTTTGGAGTCAGACAGGCCTGGGATTAAATTCTGCCTCTCAGTGCACTAACTTTGGCATGTGTGACTGCCAGCTTTTTATTAGTCTTTTAAAATGCCAATTTCCTCATCAGTAAAATGAGAACAGCCATTCCTCAAGATGTTCTGAAGGCTGTATAACAGTTTAAAGTATTAAGTGTAGTATCTGGTGAAAATAAGCCTTGAGAAAATGTTAGCTATTTTTATTATTAGAATAAACAAAAAATTAGAGAGTATCTGTCTTGTGTTATTATTAATATGCAACTTAATTATGTCTTAGGTAATCTTAAGTCTTAATTTTTTTGTGAAATACAAACAAAAAGGCATTAAGCAGAGCTCAGGTGGAGATAAAAGGACCAAGAGTCGGGATATAGGTTAACATATGAACAGATCTGTTTGAAAGGAGATTGTAAAGACATAGAACAATGACAGATTTGAAACACGCTCAGGAGGGGATGAGTAAGTTGATACTGGAAATCAAATCAGAATGAAGTGGGCAGGGGATATAGCTCAGCGGGACAGCACCTGCCTGGCAAGCACAAGGCACTGACTTTAATTCCTGAAACAAACAAACAAACAAACAAAAAATCAGAAATAAAGAAGTAGAGTTCAGATATCCTCCCAAAGCACATAGGAGAAATAACAAAGGGGGCAGAGGATCAGACCAAAAATATTATATCAAAGCATGCATAGATTAACTGTGATGAGTTAGTTGTGCAACAGGAAAGCCCAGTCTTAGATTATCCCAGTGCCCTTTTCTCTATCTACTGTCATGGCTTTTTTTTTGTTTTGTTTTGTTTTTTTTTTCCCACCAGCAGATCTGTATGACTCAAGCCACACAGCCAAAGGGACAATACCAATTGCATGAAGGTTCCAACATCATCTGCTCCACATATCACTCCCCCAGGTGGCATGCTGCCGGGTTTGTGAGTTCAGCCTTCCACAGTGGGGATGTCGCCATTGAGCTATCACAAGTGGAATGACACACTGTCTCTGGAGGTGGCCCCTTGCCATCCTTCAGAGCAGACTATTACAAAACAAAATAAATAGTACTGTTTATTTACTTTTTGAAATGCTGTTAAAAGAAATGTCTCTGATGGAATCCTGGTGGCTGTTGTCCGCTCGCTGATCCTGGAAAATACAAAGTGCTTATTTCAAATCTGTTTCCGAATACCCAACTGCAGGAGTGCTGATAAGCTCTTTTGCTCGCACACACTTCTCAGAGTCTCTGGCTGTTTGTGATTACTCCCAAATAGTCCTCTGATTCCATTATTAATTTGTGATAAAGCTCATCTATGTAGGAAAGAAACTGCTGGCAATTTTATTTTCTAACTCATCACTCATCTTCCCAACCATGTTATCATCAAATTATTCATCTTCCCACGTATGCAATCATCAGATCACTCACTATGCACATTAAGATAAAGCACAATAAAGAGGACACATGTCGTGGACTGGGGGTGTAGCTCAATGGCAGAGGACTTGGCTAAGCACACAGGAGGCCTTGAGCTCCGTCTCTAGCAAGACCCACACCCACACACAAGAAGCTATGTGCCACATTCCAAAAGGAATGCTACATGACAACAAACATTATTTATTTGCCTGGAATCTATTGAATAAAGAGAAATTTATCTCAGCACTGTAAAGAAAAACAGTAAAATAAAAAAAAAAAACGTTTAAAAGACAATTTACGGGAAAATGAAAAGTCAAACTTTGAATTCTGTTTTATAGAAGTAGACTTTACTACTCATTTTCATTTTACAGAAAAACAAAAATAACCAGTGATTTAGAGATGCTTTGGGGGAATGGTTCCTATGCTTAACTTAAAAAGCAAAGTTACTAGCAATCACAAAGGCACAGCTAAGCCAGGCGTGGTGGCGCATGCCTTTAATCCCAGCACTCGGGAGGCTGAGGTAGGAGGAGCGTTGTGAGTTCGAGGCTGGCTTGGGCTACAACGTGAGTGCAAGGCCGGCCTGAGCTATACAGTGCGACCCTGCCTCAAAAAACCAGGGCCAGGGGTTTGGCGCGGTGACTTAAGCACCTGTCTGACAGGCACGAGGTTGCGAGTTCAATCCCCGGTGCCACAAAAAAAAAAAAAAACACAGCTAGGGTGTTCGCTTCCTGGGCTTCCAGAGAGAATTGTGTCTGCAGGGCTGAAGCACTTAAAAAACACACACATTCCCATTATCACTCCTAGAAAGTATTTTTCTTTAAACCCTATGTATGTCTTAAACTGGACCAGCTTAAATGATTAGGCAGATTTTTATCTTCAACTACTGAGCCTTTCTTCTCCACAAAACATTCTTCTTCATTTTAATGAAAAGTAGCAGCAGCTCACCCATGACAAGGGTTGAAATGGCTCCTTGTTTCAGGTTGACCTACTCCTTCCTTTTTATTATTCTGGTACTGGAATTAAACCACTGAGCTATATATCCAGGGTTTTGTTTTTTTAAGGTCTCACTGGGTTGTCTAGGCTGGGTTCAAACTTGAGATCTTCCTGCCTCAGCCTCCCTCAGTGCTAGGATTACAGGTGGGTGCCATTGCACGTGACTTCCTTTTAAAATTTAGATTTTTTTCAATTATACTTGCATAGATTGTTTAAAGACTCAAAACTTTATAGTTTTTTTTTCTTGAATTGAATTTCTTTAGCACTTTCTCTTTCCCTTTTTCTTTTTAATCTTTCTGGTATGTCTGTTATTCCATTATTGAACCTTGTGAACTGATCCTCAGATTTTAACATTATTCTGTGCAATTTTCTGATTTTTTGTCACACCACTGTTTTCTAGATTTCCTCCACTTCATTTTATATATTTCTATTGAGTTTTCCATCTTTGCTACATTATCCATTTATGAGGTATTCACTTAATTTTGTAACATAGTATCTTTCATAATCACTTATTTTGAGACTGTTGATAAGTGAACTTCCTGCTTGTTTAATCTGTTTTGTTTGTTTAGCCTTTCCTCAAATACCTGGCAGTCCATTCTGTGTAAGTGGGCCAGTTAGAAACTCTCTGCCCATGATGAGATTTGTAACTGTGGACTTCATGGTAAGTAACTGGGCTTGGGTGAGTAACTGGAGACAGGGGGCACTAGTGTTAACATCTGTAGACTTTTCACTTGGGATTAAGTACCCAAACAAATCTGCGATCAAAAATCAGAAGTGTTCTGGAAACAGAAGTAGGGAAAGGAACTAGATTTCAACATTCAGGATGTGAATATCCGATTTCCCTAATCTTCAGTGAATGTTTCCTACCTTCAGCTGCAGGTCTCCAAGGACCTGAAGGTCCTGTTTTACTCCAGGAAATGGTTTCACCAGCTGTCCCTTGGCGCAGTGTGGTGCTTGATACTCCAAACTCCTGAGCCTTCAGGGGGCTCCGCCTTGTAAACCAGGCCACTTCTCAGCTTTCCCTAGGCTAGATTAAGACATTAGCTTTCTTGGGTCTGCCAAGTCAATTAATCACCTATCTTTTCACATTCAACCCTGTTTCCTCCTTTCCCACATCCTTGTACTGCTCTTGATTTTGGTCTCTTGACTGTTGTGGTGTGCATCTAGAGGGGAGGAAGCCAGACACGGCCTTGAGCTAGAAGACCCGGATTCCCCAGTTTCCTTTTCAGTTGCCCTGGCTTCAGGGACTTCTGTAACCAACTCCTGCCAGTCTTTCTTCTTGTCCATCTGGCCATTCATTATGTTGCTACACAAGTTACTTTATCACCAGTTCTCCACTGCCTGTAGAACAGAGTTACTCAGCATGGCATAATTGGATGTTAACATAGTTTTCTGCTGTGACTTATTATACCACTCACCACCCATTCCCAAAGCTGGAACAGTTTTTACAGTACACCGTCCTTGCCTTCGGTATTGAGGACAGGAAGTGTTACGTAAAAGGATGTTGGAAGCAGATTACCTACATCCATTAACTCAACTCTGTTACTTTACCAGTTAGGAGATCTCAGGCAGGTTGATTAATCTCCTTATCTGCATAAAAGGGCTCCTAAGAGTACTGTGAAGATTCGAAAAGCACTTCAAAACAGTGGTGGACATCTAGGAAGTGCAATGTAAATGTTAATTTTAATTCCCCACACATGTCTACCCTAGGAGTTTATCAAGCTCTGGGCAAAGAATCTCTTTTCACTTATTTATTCAATATTTGTGGTGTGTCTGATGTGAGAGTTGCTAGCCACTGGAGACAATGTAAAAAGAACCTGGCAAATGAAAAGGTTGTTGACTAATGATTCAAATATGTGACAAATGCTATACTCCGTGAAAGGACAAAGTGCAGAGCACACAGGGCACATAAAATCTAACAGTCCTGAACAAATGGGGAAGGCTTACCAGGCCTAACACTCGATATGGGGCTTGCCGAAAGCATATGTCGGGCAAGGGGCTGTGCTGCTCACAGCAGTGGGCAGGTAGAGAATCCCACATGAGGCTGGAAAAGCATGTTAGACCCACTGTACAAGTCCTTGTATAACCTGATCAAGTCTACACATACTACCTGACCAATCTCATGGCACCAGCACCCTGGGTGTGCCGTGGACAATTCTGAGGCATCCATGGCAACTTGTTACTAACAATAGCTGAAATGTGGCTACTTGACATTTTACAAACGTTAGAAAACACTGTAGAACAATGTAGAAGCCATAAACGAAAGAATACGTATACTAGGATTCCCTTTATATAAAAGGCACTCCCTGCCCCATAAAGTTAACTACAATGTCTCAGTTCAGAATACAGTTACCCTTAGGGGTAGTGACTGGAAGGACACCCAAGGGGACTTCTGGTGGCCACTAATGATATTTTCTGACCTACAGGTTGGTTCTACAAGTTTGTTGTATCTGGAGTATCACTAAATCATAAATACCAATGTCTTAGTTACTTTTTCCTCATTGCTGAGACAAAATACCTGATACCCAAAATTAGGGAAGGAAAGGTTTATTTCTTACAGTTCTTGGAGGTTTCAGTCCATATTCAGCTGGCTGCAAGGCAGGGCTGCACGGTGGGGCAACCATTCATAGCAGATGCCAAGCAGCAAGGTGCAAACCAGCAAGAGAGCAAAAACACGCCTTCTTCCCACCCTTACACTGGGTCAGCTCCACCCCTGGGCAGGTGCAACACTCACATCGCCAGTCCCAGCGCTAGATAACAAACCAATCACAAACGCTACACTCAGCCGCATCCATGCCATGATTATATGAGACTTGGCAGGCCATAGGACTGTAACAACCAATATGCATATTTTCTTGTATCTCTTATGCTTCAAGTTACAGCAGAGTAGGTTCGTGACATTTTTGTGCTCATTTACTTTTACTGCGTGTCCACTGATTACTTGGTGGGCAGATATTACTTGTTACCTGTTATTTTATTAGAATAATCTGAAAACACATCCTAGATGCTCTGAATGGCCCCTAACAGTCAACCACACTGCCCAGGGTCTTCAGTATCAGCAAAACTTGGGGTGTGTATGTGTGTGTGTGTGTGCACGTGCATGTGTGTTATGAACTGATTTATATTCCAGACTCAGTTGTACATGTAGAAATTCTGAAATATCAGCATTCAGCATAGCTATCAGAGTTTTTTCCTCATTTTACCTAGAATGAAGGGTTGATGGTTTATTTACCTTATAGAGAGGTAGGTCAAAAAATGCATGAATTATAATCCATTCAACAATATGAACCTTAGAAACACATTGTTTTTTTTTCACAAAAAGTTATTTTTATTAAAAATAATTTATCCAGCTAAAAAGAGCATATAAAGGATATGAGAAGTCAAATCTTTTACTTTAGACTGGTCTCCCAAAGCCATCACTATTATGACTTGCTTACATATTCTTATAGACATGTTTTATATATATATGTCAGCTTTCTGCATTGTGGGCTCAACCAATAGCAGGCTGAAAATATTCCAAAAATTGTGTCTGTACTGCAAAGATATTTTTATTTCCTAAACAATGGAGCATGGGGTCGGGGATTTAGCTCAGTGGCAAAAGCACCTGTCTGACAAGCATGAGGTCCTGAGTTCAAACCCCAGTACAAAAAAAAAAAAAAAAGAAAAGAAAAGAAAACAATACAGCATGACAACTATTTGCACTTACATTGTATTAGGTATTAGTAATGTAGGAGGATGGATAGGCTATGCAAATGGTATGCCATTTTATATAACGGATTTGCACACCTTACATACATGTTGGTGGTAAGAAGGTCTTGGAACCACTTCCCTGTGGATAGCAGAGGACGACTGTATAAATACATGTGTATTACTCCTGCCCCACTACTTTCCTTAAACTAATGGGAGCCCAGTGTATTTCTCTCTGTCTCTGTCTCTTTACTGGAGATGTTTTGTATCTACAAACATGGATACAACTAATGCTTTATAGGTACCTGTATTCCAATACACACACACATACACACACATTCTGACTTACTTAACCAGATATTTCTAGTCTTTTGCTTTTACAAACAATTGAATATTCTTGAACATCTATTCTTCAGTGTGCTTTTAAATTTACAATACAGACAAGCGGAGCAGTGCACACCTATTAGTCCTTGTTCCTTAGGAAGCTAAATCAGGATTGTATGAGCCCAGAATTACAGGTCAGTTTGGGCAGCATAAATGTAACTAAATTATGGCAGAAACGGACTCAGTGCACATCCTTATCAAGTGTGTTACCAAACTTTTTGACTTGCCATCTCTATTAACATAGACTGTTTTGTGCGTTTGGTGGTGCTGGAGGCTGAACCCAGGGCCTTCAAACTGAGCTATATCCCAGACCTTTTTCTATTTTTTTATTTTGAGACAGGATCTTGCTGAGTTGCTAGGTTGCCCAGGTTGGGCTCAAACTTGAGATTTTCCAGTCTTAGCCTCCCAGTGTGCCAGGATTACAGGTGTGTACCATCACGCCTGGCTAACACTGACTGTTTTGATCACTAGACATGATCAAATATTAAACCAAATACATTATGTTGTTTTAATGTCTAGTAGGTTTAGTCTTCCTTATATTTCTCAACAAAAGGGTTATTTACAAAATATTTTAAGGACATTTGAGATTAATTACAGATTCAGCACAATACAGTTGCTACTCATACACAAATCTAATAACCATGCAAACTGGAGCTATCACTTTTTCAAAAAGACAAAATAATTATTCATGTTACAACTGTTATTTTTTTTTTTTTGAGAAAGGGCCTTGCTATGTTCCCAAGGTCAGCCTCAAACTCACCATCCTCCTGCCTCAGCTGCCACAGTAGCTGTGATTATAGGCCCAGCTTTTCACAGCAATTTTAAGTAAGAATCATATTCAAAAACTAGAGGCATCACAACACCTGACTTCAAAACATGCTACAAAACTGCAGTAATCAAAACAGCATGGTACTGTCCTAAAAACCAGCATACAAACCAATGGTACTGAATAACAAACCCAGAAATTAATCCACGTTTACAGCCAACTGATTATTGACCAAGTACCAAGAATAGTTATTTGGGAAAGGACAATCCATGAGTACTGGGGAAACTGGATATATATATTTAGATAAATGAAATTAGATCCCTGCCTCTCACCACATATAAAAATGAACTCAAAATGGATCAAAGACCTAAATGTAAGACCTGAAACTATGCAACTACTGTAAGTAAACAAAGGGAGACTACTGTGAGACATTGGCACTGGCAAAAGTAATTTGGTTAAGACCACAAAAGAAATAACAAAAGCAAAACTAGTCAAATGGAACTGTATCAAACTAAGAAGCTTCTACCTAGCAAAGGAACAACAAACAGTGATGAGATAAGCCACAGAATGGGAGAAAACAACCACACACTACATATCTGATAGGAGATTAATATTTAGAATACATGAGAAAGTCAATTATGAAAAAATAAGCCAGTTAAAAAATAGGCAAAAGACCTGCAGATGACCAACAACTACATGAAAAAAAAGTTCAGCATTACTAATAGTGAGAGAAATGCATATCAAAACCACAATGAGATAACATGCTATTCTTGTTAGAATGACTAATTACCAAAAAGAAAAAAAAAAAAGAAAAAAGAAACAAAATAAAAGAACCTGGCAAGAATGTGGAGAAAGAACTCTTATACCCTGTTGGTGAGAATGTAAATTATTAGCAAAGCCATTACAGAACATAATAATGTGGAGGTTTCTCCAAAACACTATTAACAGAACTACTATGTGATCCAGCAATCCTACTACTGGGTATATATCCAAAGGAAATTACATCAGGATCAGAAAGGTATCTGCATGCTCATGTTTATTTGCAGTATTATGCACAATAGTCAAAATATATGACTCAATCAAGATACTCACTGATGGAAAAATACAAAAGGAAATGTACTGTACATATACATAACAATATTATTCTATTAAAAAATAATAAAATTCTGTCACTGTAACATGGATGGAGAGGACAACATGTTACATGAGGTGAGCCAGGCACAGAAAGATAGATGCTATTTATTCTCACAATTTCATGGAAGCTAAAAAAGTTGATCATACACTAGAATGTAGGAAGAGTAGAAGGGAGGGAGGGACAGAGGTGGGTAACAGGTACCAAAATACACTTAGTTCTAATGGGAATTAGTTCTAATGCTGGATAGCACAATAGTACAGCTATGTTCTACAACACAGATATTTTAAAATTGCTTGAGCAAGTTTGACGGTTCCTACCACAAAAAATTGATAGTATTTGAGAGCTGGGAAACTTTGATTACTCTGATTTGCTTATTAAACATTATATATCAAATTATAACCCTATACCCCATGAAGCACAAGTATTATATGCCAACTAAATGGTTTTTTAAAAATTATGTTTACAGAGTAGACCATATATACAGAACAAATTTCTTCTCTTCAAACTTATTTTTTTCTGCCTAACACTTTACATGTAAATAGCTCAGAGAGAAGTAATAACTACACTGGGTTAGTGTCTTCCTGAAATTCATGTCCGACTAGAGTCTGTGTGGGATCCAATTTGAAAATGAGGTCTTTGTAGATATGATCAAGTTAGGATGCTGTCAGACTAGATGAGGGGGCCCTAATACCATGGCTGGTTCCCTTGTAAGACAGCAGGTGGACACAGGCATGCTCACAGGGACACTGTCATGTGAGGTACAGAATGGGGTGATGCAGTCGCAGGCAGGCAATACTTGCCATTAAGCAGGGAAGGACCCTTCCCTATGGCCTTGAAAACAAGCACAGCCCTGCTGACCTCTTAATTTTGCACTTCTAGCTTCCAGAACCATTACAGAATACATTTGTTTTCAGCTGCTAAGGATGTGGTAATTTGTTACAACAGCCTTAAGAAACTGATACAATAACCATTTCAAAGGTTGTGTAACTTTGAACTACCATGATTTGCAAGTGATACCAAACTGTATCAAGTGACTTGTTGTTTGGTCTCTTCCACAGGCACTGTGCTGCTTCCAACAAATAAGACAAAAGAAAGACCTGATGTAGAAAACCCTTTTGCAGTGTTTTCCTTTTTAAACTATTATCTCATTAATATGCAATATATGTTAAGGAGAAACAATTCCTAGAAGTAAAGTACCACAATTTACAAAAGGCTGACACTTTTAATACGTATTTCCTCTATACGCTTTAACAACTTCAAAAGAGCAGCTGGGTTATATGGGAAGAGATTTTTCTTCTGTAAACGGTAAACGGCACCTTGTAGCTCTCCAAAGCATTTGACTACTCTGTGAAGTATCTCTACTTCAGAGACAGTATTATTTGGGTCTACTTCACAGTCAATAGAGAAGAAAACAGTAGTTTCTTTTGGAACCAGAGGGCTTGACAGAGGCTCTAAGCTAAATTCTCTTTTATCCCTACTTGTCCCAGCTGGGTCTTGAATTTTCCTGCTTGCTTGTGGGTGGAAAGACGTCTGTTGGCTGTTTGCTAAACACTGGCCCATGGATTCTGTTTCAGAATCATCAGAGCTGTCATAATCTACCAGACTTTGAGAAGCCTGAGGAGCAGACAGACTATGATCCCTTATGATGTGGGTCTCCGTGGACATCACGACCTGCTTCAGAGGTTCAGAAGACTCGCCAGCAGCCCAGGGAGTGCAGGTGTAAGCATGGATGTGACTGTCAGCAGCAGTCAGACAATGGAGTGGTGTCTGGTTGCTGCTTCTGTCTTGGACAAGCGAGGGGACACAACCATGAATATCCCTGCCACATTGAGATTCGGTTGCATCAAAGGCCTTGCAAATGGTGAAAAAAATATCCCAGTCTTTTTGTAGTAATTTTAAATATCTAACAAAATATTCAAGAAAACAAGTCTCTGATGAAATCAAAAAGTCAAGAAGAACTGTGGAATCAAATCCTATATTTTTTAAGAAGAATATGAAAATACAGTGAGGATTATAGCCATTTTCATGTGTGTGACGGATCCACATTTCTTTTCCTTGGGTCACACTTTCAGTAGCTTCACATTCTCTAAAACGAAGATAACAGAGAACCCAGATTAATGACTTTTTGCAAATGTAATGATTTTAACAAACCATAAATTTACCTAGCAGATTACTATTTAATCTATGCATTACTTTAAAAGACAAAATTAAAATTATTCCATTTGCTACAACTCAAAATAAATTTGATTCAATAAAATAAAGCCCACTGACTCCGGCAGTTCTAGTTTTTCTCAGTCCAACATAAATCCTCTGTTGTCCTTTCCCCTGACATCAGAACCCCTCATTTTCATGGGCAGCTGACTACCTGGCAAGGGGTAGAGGGGCTGGGGCCTAAACCTCCTTTCTGGATGTATCAACGGAGCTGGACATGTGACCTAGACTGACCAATCAGTGCCACATGGTCCTGGCCTTAATGACAAGAACCTAGGACCCAAATGGGCTAATCAGCTCTCCCCTGGAACTTTCATTGGCACTATGAATTATAACTTTAAGACCCATGTAAGCCTGAAATTGCTGGTGGCCTCACCTGAGAATAAACTGAGTTGTGAGGCAATATGAAAGAGAAACAGTTGATGGCATGATTTGAATCCCTATATATAGTTACGGCTGATGCCAACTTGATCCCTCAGAACTTATCAGTCAATAATTTTTTTCTACTTAAATGAGTTTATATTAGTTTCTATCATTTATAACCAAAAAAACTTAACTGATACATTTTTAAAAATAAGTATATACGGCATGGGTATACACCTCTCTGGACACTCTGAACTGAAGTTAAGAAAGTGAGAAAATCCCATAGAAATCAAATTTAACTCAGAGGCTCCCTCTTCCTTGGGGACTAAGAAGTCAACTTTGAGTGCAATGAAGATACTCATACAAGCATGTACATTTTCAGTCTAAATTTCTATTTTACTGCTTTCAAGCCTAATTCAAATCACATGTAGGAATTTTGTGTTCCTTGATTAGAACCTTTTTTAAAACTGGCACCAAACACTCACGGTCTCAGAGTGGCCACTGCCAGAAGTGTCATAACGCAGTAAGTACGGGAAGCACAGTGCTGTACCCTGGATCATTAGTAAGAAATCCCTTCCTCCCAGGCCAAAAGGAAAATGGAAATAAAGCAAATTCTTTAGGGTTTTAATAAAGCAAAGTAGGAATAGTGGAAAAGGTCATTAGTTATGAGCTTCGTAAGCAATTACAGATATTTGCCACACAAAGATATTGCAGCAAGTACAGCTGTTTTAATAAAGCAGAAACAGAACCCATATAAATGTCATCAGTAACATAACTTCATAACCAATTTCAGACACATGCCTTAAGAAGGTATTAGCCCAAATGTGGCTATATGATAAAGGGAAATTTTGGAACAGCTCCTTTGATTATTTGTACGTTTGTACTCACTTTTACAAAGACAAAAATCAACTTACAAAAGCTTAACATAGAAAAGTAAGTTTCAGAGGTGAAAAGTGGTCTCAAACATCAATTGAGAGTCAGGGAAGCATACTAGCTCACCCCTGGTCACACAGGTAAAACAGGTGGCAGGTAAACAGGACTGTGAGTTGCCAGATCACAATCTACTTCCACTACCTGTGATTTGCCAGCCAGTCAAGTATTCATAATAATGTAAGTGCAATCTTGCTTTTATGTAAGGCTGGGTTAGAGAAAGGAACTGGGACTTACGAGCAAACCACAAGATTTCCCTCCAATGACAGAAAGTGAATAAATATGCCCAGAAGATTTTCTGAAATGTTTCCTATTTTTCTGGCTTTCAGGAAGGTCAACAACTACTCACTAACCTGATCAACTTTAGGTAAATGCTCAGCAATGCTTTGGCAGCCTCCAGCATATCATCGTCTTGTTCTATGAAGACCCTAGACAGCCATTCACATAGGTTGTTCAATTGCAGACGGGGCTGAAGGTGAGGCTTTAGGAAGGTCAGTAACTCAGACATGAATCTCTGTAAGTCAGCTTCGAAAAAGGCAAATTTCAAAGTGTAGGCAACAGTTTATAAATACATTAATATTTCAAGTGTCTACAGTACCTTAAAGTATATTAGCACAATTCATACCTTCAGAAAGTCCTGTGAGTTGGGGTATTATCTCTATTTTGTAAATGAAGAAACTGAGGCTCAGAAAAAGTGACTTAATAAAGAGTATTCATTTAAAATGTACTGATCACTTATTTGCCCCAACTGCCAAATGACTAACTACAGTTAAGTCTCAGGAACAAATGTTATTAGAGTTCTTGCTAACAGCATATCAATAAATGAGCCAAAAGCAGAGATCTGTTCACTGCCTACAATGGTCTATTACTAAAGACAACAGTGAAACCAAATAAAAAAACAATTTTGTTTTTAAAATAACAGAAAAACATTTTTGTTAAAGCATTAAAAGAAAGTATTACTGTTAAGCAAAAAAAAAAAAAAAAATCAAAAGATTCTGAGGCATTTTGACTGCAAGCTAACACTCCAAATTATATAACAGATGCCACCTAGTGTTATAAATTATATCTGCACAAAACAATAACTAATAAGTAGTTATTAACACCTAAATGATATCCAAAACAGTTCAGGGAACCTACTTCTTACACTTTCAAGTTTACATGGAAAGTATTTGCTGCTTGTCTGAGACTTTATTATTCATTTGTGCAGCAGCAGGTATCTTCCCCAATCTCTACACTGAAAATCATACTTCATAAGGTATTCTGTGAACTTCTGAGTTAAAAGGCTTTCTACATCTTCTTATATATTCAACTCAATTTATAAGTATCAATAATTTACATAAGTGTACTACTAAAATGAATGAAAAGATAAAATACTATAAACACTTGACTTGTTTTTAAAGTCATTTATTGCATTACGTACATTCTGTGTGGCCCACAATAAATTGTCCATGTTCATGACAATTTCAGTTCTCTCTCTCTGCTGGGGGAAATTTTTATTAAATTATAACCAGGAGAACATATAACCTGAATTACTAGAATCTAGACTAGCCCCATGATTTGATAATTGTGAATTAGTAATATATTACTTTGCATAAAAAAGGAGTTTGGAAATTACCTTTCATTTCATTCACAGAGGTACAATTTTGAAACTTGATTTCTAAGGACTTCACTGTTACTAAGCTTGCGGCTCTAAGGAGCACATGATCAGGGCCAGCGTTATCTCCACATCCAGGCTGAACTTTATTACCTCCAAAGCAAGGCTGATTTCCACGAATAGACAATGTCTTCAACAAACCCAGGTTCACAGTTTGCAAAACAGCATTAGCTAAAGCCAACATGTCCACATCTAAATGGTGGTCTGGTGACAGCGAGGCAAGCACAGACGCATGACACAGGTCCTCACCCACCTTACACAGAAGGCACTTTTTGATAAATATGATCAATTTCCTTTTGACAAAAGCTTGAATAGGCCAGGTAAGAACGTCTAACACACAAGAAGGTTTCAAAAATAAAACCCTTTGGCTCCTGAAATGTACATTCAGGTAGATTTTGGAGGCTACGAGAAGTTCAAGTAAGTCCAAGAAACTCAATAAGCTGTTTATTATCTTAGAAGGATCCTGGTGGTTTTCAAAATGCTGGGAAAATAAGGAATTGTAGAACACTTCAAGAGTAGCATCAAAAGTAGTCAAGAACTGCTTTAGAATTTCTGCAATAATAGGAATAGTAATCATAAGCAACAGAAAAAAACAAAGACTTATTAAAGTACAATCACAATTCAATTTTTATAAATATATTTTACAGGATGAAAACATACATTTGGAATGTTTATCCCTAACAAGAACAAATGATACACAGATCAAAAACTAACAACTATGGTTAATATTATTTTACAAACATAAGTAATATCAGACTATGTAGGACATATATAATAATGAAAAGTTTTCATTTTTCTATATAAATTTTTTTATGTTAAAAGAAGTTAAAATGGTACTGGAAAAATTGGTTTTCCACATGCTGAAGACTAAAATTAGATACATGTTTATCACCATGCACTAAACTAAAATCGAAATGGGTCAAAGATCTAAATATTAAAACAGAAACACTAAATCTCCTGGAAGAGAGGATAGGTAGAACTCTTGAAGACACTGATGTGGGCAAAGACGTCATGAGCAAAACCTATCTCACTGGAAATAATCCAAAGAATCAACAATTGGGACCTCATCTTATTAAAAAAAAAAACCAAACTTTCGCACAGCAAAAGAAGACCAACAGAGTAAAAACACAACCCACAGAGTGGGGGAAAAATTCAGCCAGTTGTTCCTCAGACAAAAGTCTAATACTCGAACAAATACAGAATTGAAAAAAATCAAACCCCTCAAATTTAAAGACCCAGTCCAAAAATGGGCATCTGAAATGAATAGACACTTCTCCGAGCAAGAAGTAGAAATGACAAATAAATATATGAAAAAAATGTTCAACATCACCAGTCATTTAAGAGATATGAATTAAAACAAAGCTGAGATTCCAGCTCATTCCAGGAAGAATGGTTATTATGAAGAAATCAACCAATAAAAAATGCTGGCAGGGCTGTGGGGATAACAAGAGCCCTTCCCCACTGTTGGTGGGAGTGCAGACTAGTGCAATCACTGTAGAAATCAGTGTGGAGATTCTTCAAAAAACTAGGATTAGAGGATCCATTAGACTCAGATATTCCCCTTCTTGGTATCTTCTCAAAAGAATCAAAAGCATTATACCACAGCAAAACATGCACACGCCTGTTTATCACAGCACAGTTTGTAATAGCTGAAACTTGGAGAAAGCTCAAATGCCCATCAACTGATGGATGGATAAAAGAGATGTGTTGTTTTATACAATGGAGTACTACTAAGATACCATATTCTTAAGTGAAATAAATCATATAAACGGGTAAATATTGCATTGTTTCTCTGCTATTGAGAAACTGAAAGTGTAAAGAAGAACTGAAAGGTATAAGAGATATTGGGAAATAGGAAGAAATTGTTCAAAAGGAAAGGGGAACTAGGGAGGGGGGAGAGGGAAAGGAAGGAAGAGAAAAGAATGAAAATGAGAAAAGAAGATAAAATACAAAGTTTTGTAAATAAGGAGGGTTGGAGGGGTTGAAGGAAGGGGAGCAGAATGGGAAAAAAAGAGGAATTGAGATATATCATGCACAGGTACAAATTCCCTATGAGGAATGTGATCATTATGCATATTTAAATTGTACCAATAAACTTAATAATAAAAAAAAGAATTTATCTTCTTTTTAAAAATATATAGGTGTAGAGTCTTTAGTTTTTCATACTTCGAGAGAAATCAAATATAAATTTTATTCTTCATCATAAATAAAATGTCCCTGGGAGCAACATGACAGTCATTTGTGGGGCAATGTGTTCATACCTGTTTTTTCTGAACATGTGTCTTTAAAAATTTCTTTTATTACAGCTGTAAGAATCCAGAGGCAATGTATTACTTCATTACTCTCAGAGTATTCAGAAAGATTGTTTTGGCAAAAAACAATCCAGGAACTACTTAATGTTATCTACGAGTGAGGAAATAAAAGGGTAGTAAAAAAGCATTAAGATATGTTATATGTATGTGCTAACTCCCCACAATGAATGTAACTGTTATGTACTGTTAGCATGCACTAATAAAAATAAAAACAAAAACCAGTATTTTCTTTGCAGTTACAAATTACCTATTATACACACTACAATACGCAACACATTGTCTATTTGTTTGGCTTTAAAAAGCATGATAAAATTTGGTAAAATTAGAAGGAATAGAAATAACCTAATATTCTTTAAATAAAGAAATTCAATATGCCATAGAAATTTCAAAAGGAAATATGACAATACTAGGAGAGTTACTTATAGATAGTACAATGAAGTATAACTTTTATTTTGTTCTTTATACTTTGCTCCATTTCCCAAATATGCCACTAGAAATATATCACTTTTATGTTCAGAAAAATGTTAAGTCAGTAGAAGCTCAGAGCTGCTTATTAATTTGTTCAGAGGTAAGAGAATAATCTGATTTTGAATCTCTTTATACTGTTTTTTATTATGCTAAGGGCCATTCATAGATTTTACAGCTTGACCTCAAGTAGCAGCTCCTAAACCTTTTTGGGGGGAAGGGTATACTACTGACTTGAGAGTAAAAATAAAGCTACGGCCTTTTGTTAAGAGTTTGATTATTATGATTTATAATACATTTAAAATTCTAACTTTTTTTGGCGGGGGTGGGATCAAACTCAGGATTTCACACTTGCCAGACAGGCACTGTGCCACTGAGCTAAATTCCTGGCCCCTAAGATACTAATTCTTGATATTAGCAACCATCCTATTACTTTACTATTATGGTTTTATGGACTTACACATTACTATGCGGGTAAATATTTTATTAATACAAATACAGGTGTTCCTCGCTTAATGACCTGTTTAACACCTGTTCTGATTTATGACCCGTCTTTTCTTTTGTACAATTCTGCACATCTTGTTTATAAAGCCTCAATGTCTTTTTTTGTGCAGCACACCTTTATACAGTGCTGTAATTTTTGTTGATTGTACTGTACAGTACTGTAGGTTTATGCTGTTATATATTATAGTACTACCTTTAAGAGTTATGAAAATAAAAGCAAAGTCATCAAATTGGAGTTTCTTTGACCATTTCTTTGTTTTGAATATTCTAATGTACATACTTCATACAATTCTTCATTTGCAACCAATTCAATTAATGACCTACCCACATAGTTGCATGATTATAACCTGGTCATTAAAGGTGGGATGTCTGTATCTCAAGGAGCAAAATCAAATGTCAAAGAGCAACTTTAAAGACATCAGAAAAAAAATAGTAACACATTTGATTACTTATCTTACCTTTTCTTTCAACTGGAAATAAAGAAGCAATGCCAGACACTTTGCAGCCATATAAGACAACAATTTATCTGAATTTTGGACCATACAAATCTATAGAAATACAAACATATTTAATCACTATGGTTGAATGTTTTAGAACTCTTACTTTACATAGCTAAATCTTAGAAAAGGTAAATGGATTACCAATTTAGAATCGACCTCATTTGACTGTAAAAGAATTTTAGCTATATCACAGTATTTCTCCTTTGCATGGATCTCAGTTTCCGCAGACAGTATCTTGGATATCATCACTTGGATCACAGTTAACTGAAGGAGCTTCGTGTCTTGGGCACCACTTGTCTGAGAGTTTCTCTTCACATGTACCCCTGCTCCAGGAATGGCAGTCACCTTGACAGGCAGTGACTGAGGCACGCCCTGCACCCCATTTGTGTCTGGCCATTCTAAGGAAAGGGCTGTAGCATACTCTTGATCTGAAAGTGCAGGGTTGAGATAAAAGACGTACTTGTGGTTGTCACTCTCAAGTGTGGCTCCAAGAAGTACTTTCTTATATAAGTGCTCTAAAACTTCACAGAGAGTGTTCATGTTGATTTCCAAAATGTGTCTTATTAGAAGGTTGACAACTCCAAGTTGTAAATACTGCTATTTTAGAGATGTGATGAATCTCTAACATGTTTCTTCAGTGAATCCTACATCAGAAAAAAGAATTTTTAAAATTATAAATGGTACATACATATTATAAGAGAAAGATAATGGTTGCCACTTAATCACTGTCTCAAAAGTAATGATGATTATTGCTGAGTTTCTGAAGTAGAAAATGAATAAGAACATTAAGACCATCATTATGAAATGTATGATTTCCATACAAATTAAGGGCATAAAATTATTTCAATTTTATCACAGCAGAAATAGCAACAATCCTCTAATGTTTTACAGTGGTATGCAAGGGTTTCTCAACCTTGGCACCATTAGCCAGGTTATTCTTTAGTAGGAAAGATGTCTTGGGAACTGTAAGATGTTAAGTAACAATCCTGACCTCTACCCTCTGTGTCAAAGCACTCAGACTCACATACCAAATTCTGACAACCAAAAATGTCTGCAGATCTTGTCAAATGTCCATGTGGAAAAAACTGTCCCAGTTCAGAGCCACTGGGACAACTCAAATTCACTAAGCTTTACCTCCAATGTTAAATGAAAATCTGAAGTTAGATTGCTGTATGATCTAACTATATTATGGCTATTGCTAATTAAGTTCCAACTTAAAATTACATGACATTAGAACACTCAGTTATGACCTGTATCACTAAATAAAATTTTGAAATGCTATCCCAAGAAAAAGGCAAGATGGAAAGTAAATAAACAAACAAACAAAAATCAAAATCATACATTCTGATTGTTCACTCCTCTGATGTGATGGAGAACAGGATGCAGGGGATATTTAGGCCTAGATAGGGCTTTTAAAGCAGAGGATATGGGGACTCGATTGGTGGACTGATATCAGAGGAAGCATGTGGTTACTATAAAGACTGGGATAAGTACAAGTAATTACTGACTATTCTTCGCATAGAAAACTAGGGCTTTTGAAAATGACCTGGCCCTATGGGGGCTCTGCCCCTTTCATTTCCTTTCTGCTATTTTACACCTTTTTTCCACACTGGACATTTACACCTTTTACACTTTTAACACCTTTTACACCTTTTAACTATAGATGACTCACAGTAACACAAACAACTCTGTACAGACACACAAATAATTGCATGACAGGGCAGGAACACCCCCCCTACCCCGCCTCCTGTGGGAAAGCCAGTTTTGCTTCTATTTGCAAACACTGTAACATTCCTTTGCTCCATATAAAAATTCATAGCTCTCTTCTTGCAATAGGTTGATATCTGCTTGATTCTATATGAATTAATGAGTTAAATAACATTTTTGATATGTGGTCATTTTTTATGGGTCATGATTTCATCCTGTTAAAATCTTACCTGTAACAACATCCACAGACTTCTCTTTCCTATCGAGACCAGGGGTAAATGCCTTGCTCATCTCTAACCTTGCTCAGAGAAGAGACGTAGAAGGCTGACCACTTCCACTGGGTCTCACTTCCACTATATGGGCCACCAACCTTGCCTTGGTCTTGAACCTCCCTCCACTGGCTCTTTCCTCTTACCTAGCATTTAAGAAATTCCTATTGCTGATCACCCACCAGGCAAAGATACTGTGCTTTAGCCCTCTGTTGCAGAAATACACGTTAAGAACAAAAATTTGGAAGACTTCTCTGAATTCTATTTTCAAGTTGAAGTGTGCATCCAACATGACTTATTAACACAGATAATTAGAAACCTTGCTCTAAATGTTAAGCTTTTCTATACCCCCAGAAAGTAGCAATGGTTAAGAAACACCACATCCCTTTGTATTCCAAGAAAGAACTAACCAGAAAGGCCCATCTCTCATCCATGTTCTCTAAAACCCTACTGTTTCCTCTTCCTCTTTCAGAGATTTCCCACTAGCGAACATTTTCCTTATTACAATAACATAAATAAAACCCACTTAAGTGTCTGGCATGTTCTCTCAGTCACACATTAAGAACTGGGGGAGGGAGAAAAGGCGAAGGAGAAGTAAAAAGAATAAGATGAGTTAAATAACATTTTTGATATGTGCTTATTTTTAAGGGTCATATAAATATACCAACTTCCCAAGATGAATGGAATCATTATGTATTACAAACATATTAATAAAAATTTTAAAAACTGTTTTTCATATTCTACTTCAAAGCCTAATTGCATTGTATCTATTTTTCTTTCTGCTTTAGTTGTCATGATAACATTTCTTCTCAATAAAGAGAAAGGTTATAAACCTTCCCCAAAAAAAGGCTGAGTGGCTATAAACTTCAAGAAATACAGGGCGGGGGCTGTAACTCAGTGGTAGAGCACCTGTAGGTATAGGTCCTGGGTACCATGCCTAGCACTAGAAAAAAAAATGTCCTTTGAAAATGCCTGAAAGAAAATGGGGGCTCCTACATTATGTTAATGAATGCCTTTTTAATGAGTGGTCACAGAAAAGGGCTGCTTTGTTGTCCTGATAGGGCAAAAGTTAAATAAATTCTTTTCCACTTTAAATCAGTTTTAAAAAACCAAACTACAGATTCAAATGGATTTCCTATTATCTTGTTTTTCAAATTCTGTATCTTTGTTTTTATTGTTTCTTTTCTCTTCAAAATAAAATTAAAAAAAAAAACAGGAAAAAAACCCAAATGGACCCTTTATGAATAGAAACTCCCCATAAATAAACAAACAAACAAACAAACAAACCAAACAGGATCACAAATGTCAAGGGGCCAGGTGGATAACAAGATGAAGATAACAGGTTTTGAAGGCTGCTTTTATTGTAACCAAATACAAATCTTTCTTAATTACACTCTTTAAAAATATGTATGCTGGCTAAAGAAATCTACGCTGAAACAAACGTCTATGGGTGGATAGCCTGTTGGAAATTGAAAACTACTTTTTGTTTGGTATTTATCAATTGTGGTATTAAATGAAAGGACAAAGCACTGAAAAGCAAATTAGGGGGATAAATTGATCGCTTTTTTTCTGAAGTGGCTTCTCTGAGGTTTGCACAAGGTAACCTGCTTTACCAGGCTGCCCTGGAGGAGGGTGTACCCTTCAGTCACCAAGCTTGGAAGAGACACAAAGACGCAAGATGTCTGAGGGTGGGCACTCTGGGTGCTGGGAGGCTTTAAAACCATCTATACATATAAACGAGAGATCTGTCCAGCCTGGAAAGGAGCAAAGAAGTGGAGGTCTAATGAGGACAAGTGCATGAGCACAGCTCTTCTTGGTGTTTTTAGAACGTGTTTCTTGACAGAGTTCAGTACACTCCATAGCTGGTGGTCCAAGGGGGTCTTCATTAATTACAAAGACAAGTGTTATCCTTAGGCTTCAAGGGGGTACTGGTTCCAGGGCCCCCGTAAAAAAATCTGCAGACGCTCAAGTCCCTTACGTAAATGGTGTAGCATTTGCATCTAACCTAACTGTGCACCTGTGTGTACTTTAAATGATCTCCAGATGACATCCAATACCTAATACGATGTAAATACTGTGTAAGTAGCTGTTACATTATATCATTTAGGAAATAATGACAAGAAAAAAAGGTCTATACATCTTTAGTTCTGAGGTGTTTTTGTTTTCCTGATTTGATTGAGTTTGCAAACATGGGACCTGTAAATGGAACCTGTCTAAAGCTTCCTTTATTTTTTAAAATACTGTAAACTGCAGGGGATTTAGCTTGGTGCCTTAAGCATCTGCCTGGCAGGCGTGAGTTTGTGAGTTCGATCCCCAGTACCAAAAATAAATAAATAAATAAATAAAATACTGTAAACTATTTGAATTTTGTATTCTATACAACAGAATATGTATTCTAATACACAGAATCATGTACATATCATGAAAATAATACACTTTCCATCCACCTTCACACAAAATTGATGCTTTAGGAATAATTGCTAAACTTTATTCAGTGCACACTGTGTACCAAACATGGTTCTCCGTGAGTCTCTATGCGAACTTCACAACCTTACATGACAATTATCATATCCATTTGACAGATGAAAAACTGAAGTACAAAGAGGTGAAGTCATGGAGTTAGTTAACAAATGGCAGAGTCACAGTTTGAAGCCAACAAATTTAGAGTCTACGGCCTCTGCCATTCTGCTGAGACACTCCTCAAATGTCCTCTGGCAACCCCAAGTCCAGGACAGCAGAGGAGAAGACCTAAGATAAACTTCCTAAATGTAACAGAATGCACACAGCCTAATTTCTAACTTTTAATTCTTCCATAATACTATAAAATAGACTAACGGTCCACAGGCCTGTTTTCACATGCACAAAATCTAAAATTAAGAATGTCGATGACTACGAAGTTTCTCAATGCAAATGAAGAAAATTTTTTCAAAAGACACTCAGAAACTAAAGGTTGAAACATTAAGTGAGGATATCCACTTCGCTGAATTTTTATATTAAATTACTTTTAGTAGCTCCACCAAATTCACCAGCTCCTCATGAAAAGCCAAACTACTCGTGGATTCTATTTTGTTAGTTTATTAATAGCTTAAGAGTACTACAAATGAAAGACCAAGACCATGGTTTTACTTAACTTAAAATAATTTCAACCGTCTCCAATAATTAACTCAAATGGGTCATGGTCATAAAACTTACAATCCAACTTTTAGAAAAAATGTAAGAGAAAGTCTTTGAGCAAAGAATTGTTAGCCTTGACACCAAAAACATGATCTCTACATGTGAAAACTAATAAAATGGACCTCAATAAAATTAAAACCTTTTTCTTTTAAAAAAAATCCTATTAAGAACATGAAAAGAAAAGGCACAGACTGAGAGCAAATATTGTACTTGCAAACTGCACATCGAACCAAGGACTAGTACCTAGAATATGTAAAAGAATCCTCAAAACTCAAGAAAAAAATAATTGAATTAGGGCTGAGCATAGTGGCATATGCCTGTAATCCCAGCTATTCAGGAGGCCGAGGTAAGAGGATCTCAAGTTTGAGGCCAGGCTGGGCAACTTGCAAGACCCTGTCTCAAAATGAAAAATGGGTCTAGGGATGTGGTTCAGTGGTAGAGCATCCCTGGGCTTGATCCCTAGAACCACATATGAAAATAATAGTAATAAAAATAATTTAATTCAAAATGGGTAAGAGACATGAACAGACATTTCACTGAACAGGAGACAGAGATGTCAGATAAACACGTGAGAAGACGTCCTACCACAGGAACTACCAGGGAAATTTAAAATTAAAAGTAGAGTGAAAAACCAGTATCAGATTAGCTAAAATAAAAATTACTGACACCAAATACTGACAAGGAGGTGGAGAAACTAGGTTTCCTCCAGAACATTGGTGGGAATGTAAAATGGCACAGCTACTCCAGAAAAAGGATTGGCAGTCATTAAAAACTAAACCTGTGTCTACCGTATGAATCAGTAATCATCACTTGACATTTATTCCAGAGAACTGGAGAGCTATTTACCCGGAAACCTGGACACGATGTCCATTACTGGGTGAATGGTTAAACAAACCCTGGCAGGTTAATACCATCCAAAACTTTCCAGCCACAGAAAGGAAAGAATTAGTGATACATGTAATAAGGTGGGGCTGGCTCTCAAGGAGATTATGCTGAAGGGAACAAGCCAATCTCAGAAGGCTGCACACTCACTGCATGATTCAGTTCATGAAATGGTGAAATAAGGAAGGAAGACTGGATTAGTGCTTGCCAGTTGGTAGGGAGGTGCCCTTCTACCCAATGGGCACAGTGAGGAAGGTTAAGCACGGGGATCCTAGAATAAAGAAATGTAGGAGACACACAAGCCTGTACGTACGGCAACACTGCACAGAACTAAGTGTACATTTAAATAAATGGATAAAGTAAAACAAGAAATCTGAGTAACACTGGTGGATTATGCTGTCAAGATCCTGGCTGTGGTACAGTACTGTATTAGTTTTACAAAATGTTCCCACTGGAGGAAAATAGGTAAAGGATACACAGCAGCTCTGTGCACTGCATTACTTCCCCGACCTGCTTGTGCATCGACAGTTGCCTCAACATAAAAAAGGTGAAAAACAAACAGACCACGATAATTTCAGTCACAGACATCAGGCTTCTGATTCTTAGCATTAATATATACAGGATTTCACTACTATCCATCAAAATGTTATTGAAAATGTATCAGAGTAAATTTTGATCTTAAAACTCTCCAGCCAAAAACGGAACAGAATGGTATCTAAAAATGTTGAGAATATTTCCTTAATGTCTATGGTTACTCATTAGAAAGTACTCTCTGATGACTTAATTTCAAAATTATCAAAGAACAAGCGGCTAGTAATTTAAATTTCCTTTTTATGTGGTGTGAAAAGTGTCACTACCTCATTTAGATTTTCTTCAAATTCAGGAAACAGAAACATACCTTCATATTCAATAATGAATTGACTTCTGCATGAAGTTTGGTAAAAGACTCAGTACTGTGTTTCAAGGTTCATATCTGATCACAGCCTGAGAGGATACTTAATCCAGATGCTATGATACTTAGAGCAGAAGTTGAGGCACTCCAAAGGAAGGCCGTCTTCCAGGCTGGCTGGTTCCCTCCCTCAGTAAGATAGCATTAAGTTTGCCGGAAAGAATAACATGGCCCTGGTTTGACTCGAGTACCTCCTTCCCTTGTGAAAAGGAGGATAGGTATTTTCCCCACAGCACACCGTCTGTCAATGCCCCAGCTGGCTCACCAGATGTGGGGACTGGTGGGCAGAGGGGGAAAGGGAGGAGAGGAGGGGTGTAGGCAGGCCACTCAGTGCCCAGAGCTAAGGCTCCCTTACCCTCAGTTACTAACTCCTGGGTGCTGCAGTACACTTTACTAATTTCCTTAAAGCGCTGGTGCTTAAACAGTGGCCAACATCAGTATCAATGAAAGGCTGCAAATGCAGATTGCAAGGCCACACCCAACGTGTCTCAGGTATGAACTTCCTGCGGTGGAGGCCTACTGATAATCTGGATTGCCAATTCCCAGATTATTGCCAAGACACTGAGAACTCTTAAGCTCTGTCAAGGGTTTATAAATAATTTTCCTATTAAACTTGTCCTGGGATTCAGACAAGAGCCAGGAATTTTACTTATTTATTTTAGCATGAAGGAAAAGGTTGGCAATTCAGCTATAGATACAACACTTAATATTTAAGTGGTTTCCTGTTAAAGTGGTATCTTCATAACAGCCTGGCTGCTGGAGTCAAACGGCTCCACCACACCAGTCACCATGGGGGCATAGTAACCCTCCAAGCCTCAGTCTACTCATTGCTCAAGGATAGTACCCAGCTTACAGGATGCAGGGAAGGTTAAATTAAATGCAGCCATTCCTGAAATACCCACTCTTGGGTCTGCCCAGCAAGGTCTTTCTTTGTACTTCCTTTGCATTAGTATGTATGATGTAAAACTATTTGTAAGAAATTAATAAACGAGGTTTATTTTGACAAAGATAGCACCCTTTCCCTGTTCTGTAAGGAAATGAAGTAAAAGAAAGCAGCAAGCACCAATAATAGATATAGGGCCTTGGGGGCGGGCAGGGTGTGAGCTCAAAATTGGTAAACAGTGCAAAATCAAGAGGTCACAGGCATCCAAACTTGCGGTAACTCGACTGGGCTCCTTTCAGTTTATCTTTAATGGGGCAAATGCAGGTATCAGCAAATTCAGTGCTACTGGATAAATTCATAAAGAGCCTGTATTTGTTTCAGACAACTAACAAAGTAGTGTTGTTCTTTAAAAGCCTGAAATAACAGTGCGAGTGTAGCACTTAACACAAACTTGATCAATAGAGATACTCATATGTACCTTTCCCAGATAGCTAATATTCGACCACTCCAAGTATAACTTTTTTCTAACATTACACAGATTAGTGCTCGGTATTAGAATAATTGTTTTGGGCTGAGGATGCTGGGGATGTGGCTTAGTGGTAGAGTGTTTGCCCAGCAAACATGAGGCCCTGGATTCAATTCTCAGCACCAATTCCCACCCCTCAAAAGTCACAGTGGTAGTGCAGAAGAAATCTTGTCAATGATCTAGACCAGTGTTCTTGAACCGTAGCATCAGAATTCCCTGAAAGACTTCTTAGAATACAGATGATTGACTGAACCCTCAGAGATTGACTTCTTAAATCTGGGGAAAGCCCAAGAATTGGACCAGGGATTACACTTTGCAGATCACTTCCTGATTCACTTTATTCTACTGATGAGGAATCTGTGCTTCCTAAGTCAATATCATACTGTTCTAGTGGTGAACACTTTTAACTGGAAAACCTCTACTGTACTGATAAAAAAGCAAAACTTCTCTATTGTTAGTTTCTAAAACATGAGTCTGTTTTAAATGGTCTTTCACAATAAAATCTTTTAATGACAAGTCTTCTTTACTGATTCCCCTTTACCAGCTTATGCCCATCCCATCTGCCACTGTCCTCCCCACCAATTCTGCCAGGGTAGAGTTCAGGGAATGTCTATAGAAGTGACACTACCCAGATTTTACTAAGCATTTTACACATATTCTGTACATACAGTTAAGAGTCAGTTTTCAGTTTTTTTTTTTTTAAGGCTACCTACCTACTTCAGCAAAGCAGTACATATCTAAACATGTGCAAAAAGCAAATGGCTTATATGGTGAAAACATTTACATAACTTAGGTAGGAGAATGTGAATACTCCTTTTAGTTACCCTAATAGGTTTGTTCCAGTATCTGGACCTTGATACAGTGCTGTTCTGTCTAGAAAGTTCTTCTACTCACATTTCCTTTTGCTTTAACCGTGACTTTTCCTGAGGCCAGGCCTCATAGGATGCAGTCAGTCTTTCAACACCAGTGCTGACTTACAGAATGTATCACAATGTATTTTAATTGTCTATGCAGTTATGTATGTATCCCTTGCTAGAAGATACCCCACTGAGCACTGCCTGTTTGCTCCTTTACTTCATCTCTAGCTTTTAGTACGGTGTCTGATATACAAGAGGCACTTAGATTTGTTGAATATATTCCTAGCTGAAGATAAATTTAGTAGCATGTATGTCTAAAATAATTCTAAAATTAGTCACAAAGTTTTTATTTATATATTTTTCTGGTGCTGAGGGTTGAAGGCCCTCATGCATAATAGGAAAGCAGACTTCCACTGAGCATCACTCCCACACTCAAAGTTTTCGTTCGATTTTGATCTCAGACATTTAAAAAATACCCTGTAATTAATCTTTCCTCCTTCCTTCCTTCCTTCCTTTCATGGTGTAAGAGACCAAACCTAGGGCCTTGTGCACATTAGGTAAGTGCTCTACCACTGAACTACATTGCCAGCCCCCAATATCATGCAATTTTCAACTTGTGAATTTTCAATTACAATACAAATTTTATGTCAGAAAAGCATCAGTAGTGTACAGAAGTGAGCATGGTAGGAATTGAGTTCTGAACTTATTTAGTATTTACGTTACACCCGACAATGAGCTCAATAGAAGGGGCACACACTGAAGCCACATCTTAAAGCAGTGTGGTAAAGGGTGAAGAACCCCTTAAATTACCAAGACAAGAACTACACTGTAGGACCTCAACACCCATCAGTGTACTTCCTTTCCTTTAGCATTCTTTCTGTCGTGACGGTGGGACCAAGGTCAACAGGAGACCTTCTCTACCCAGTCCCACTTCCCCTCCCTGCTAGGTGCAACCGAGCTGAGTTAGGCTACGAAGACAGAGGATGGCATCCTACTGTACTGCATGGGTTTTTCCTGGCCCCGTTCACTACATTTGGGTCCCCAAACAGTCCCAGAACTGTAACCGCAGGCATCCAGAAAATAAAATGCTCACCATCTCTGCCGCAAAGTGCTTTAGGGGTCAGTACATGGCCTGCTGGGTGCTGGGTATTCACCATGGTCACACAATGAAATCACTAGGAAAAACCTAGGAGCCCTCAATTCTCAGGAGACTAACCAAGAATTGCTGCACTGGGGCTTGGGCATCTTTCCAATGATAGTCTCTTTTACTTAAGGAATAAACTCAACTCTAGTTGAGTCATTTAATTCATAAATGAATTAAACTTCATCAATATTTATCCTGAATTACTTCATTTATATGTTGTAAAATCAGAGCTTCCATTCCATTAGGAATCCGTTATCACCGAAGTGAATGGAAAATGATGTCTGCTAAAACACAATCAAAATAATCTTGTAAACATATTCTATGATCTAGGGCTGGGAGTATAGCTCAGGCACAGAGCATTTGTCTGACATATGTGGGGCCCCAGGTTTGAACCCCAGCACTGCAAAACAAACAAAATAAAACAAAAGCCAAAACTACCATGAAACCCTGCAATCTAAACTGCTTTCAAATAAGTGAAATGTTATAATCTAAGAATTAGCAAATTTGACAGCAGAAATTCAATAAAGTAATTTAGGATGATCTAGGAACACAGTTTGTGAAATTTGACAATATGATGCTCTTTGGGTATAATACAAGTGTATCTTTTAATGATCTGAAAAACTTGCAATGAACACAAGGTGTTAAGTGGAAAATATATGGGAACACATGGCAATTATGAGACAAGCCAGTGACCAGCATTTAGCAAATCCACTAACTAAACTGCCTAAACTCTGTAGCTACTTTAAAAAATATGTTCTTCATAACTATTCATATATTTATTAATCTTTCTCTCTCCTTTTGAGTTCAAAACTGTCTGATTCTATAATTAGTACATGTTCTGAGATTAACTTATAAATCACATTTGAGCAGTTAAAAAAACAAAATGTCAACAAATTTAAAGATCGAATAAGATTTTATTAATGATTGCTGTCACTCATCTAAAGATCTAGAAAAGATACTTGAGTCAGCTAAGCAGCAGAGTTCGGTCTCCAGGCAGAAAACTAAAAGCAGAGAATAAAAAGCAGATTGGTCATCTTAAAGGTACTTTCCCCACAGGGTTAAATCAGTGAGGATATCCTTACTATGCTGGCTCAAGAACGTGGGGCCCCTTCTGATTTATTGCTGAGAGTCTCCCAGGGGCTTTAAAAAATTGGCCTATTTCAAAGTTCAGTTTGATGACTAGTGAGTCCATTCTGTTGGTCTGGTCTGCTAGGACTTGTTCAGCAGCTAGGTCTGAAACAATGGCCTCTTACACATTTTTTTTTTTTAACACTACTAACAAAACACCACTTTTAATCTTTTTTTTTTATACTAGAATACAACTACTAAGAAAATTCAAAAATCACCAAAGTAGGTGATTCCTAAAGTATCTTGTAGACCTGAAATTCCATAACCTTAAGAGTACTGGAGACACAAAGGAGAGATCAAGGGTCTACAGGAAGGCACTTTCTTGGAAATTACTTTAGGTGAAACGTACAGATTAAGTCTAGAAATTCATAGCATAAGTGTTGTTGCTGAAAGTATCTAAAGACAAAAGGAATATACAAAAATACCAGGTGGGCCTAGTATGGTGGTATACCTGTAATCCCAGCTTCTCAGGAGACTGAGGCAAGAGGATGGCAAGTTCGAGTTCAGTATGAGCAACACAAAAAGACTGTCTCTCAAAAACAAACATACAAACAAGCAAACTGAAGGAAGCAGTTGAGTTAAAAATGAACTATTCAAAGTTTTTTCCAAAATTCCTGGGATATGACTTAGTATTTTGTTTTTTAATTAGAGAGAAATCATAGTAGAGCTGAAAGATCAAAAACTAATCAATTTAATAAGACAATAGTCCTAAATACAGCTAGTGTCTAATTGTAGTTCAGCTATCTACGTTAAGGAAAAAGGGATACTTAGAGATTTGAAACTATAAAGTATGATTGGTAAGAGTAACAGTGTGCGAATTGTGATGTCAACCTGAAAGGATGAAGAAACACCCAGGCTTAGCAGAGCACAGTTCTGGGTGTCTTTGGATGACAGGCGTATAAGTGCAAACTAAGGAAAGAAAACCCACCTTGGGTGTGAGTGGCACCAATCAATAGGCTTTTAGTCTGAATGGAGTGAAAAGGCAAAAAAGAAAGTCTTCCTTTTTGCTTCTTTAGAGGGGCTCCAGTTCCCTTAGGCTTCGAGAACACTGTTCAGCCTTCTGATGCAGACCCTTCACCTTTCAGACACCAGACTCTGCTGAGCTCCAGGCCTTTGACCTAACACTGGATCCTCCAACTTTCAGTGTGAAGATGGCCATTTACATTCTTCTACTTCTGACTCTGCAGGCAGCCAACGTAAGCCTACTTAATAAATCCTTTGTATGTCATGTACATATTTTATATTAAATCTGTTTCTCTGATGAACCCTAAATGATACAAATTTTGGTACCTGAGAAATGGCATCATTGCTGTGATGTTTCCTGGCTATGTGATCCAGAAACTTCAGACTCTGGTTCACAGGAGGAGTCTGTAAAGTTTTGGACATACCACCTGGAGCAGTAGCCCTAAAACGCTAAAAACCAAGCTTGACAGGAGATTATGGTCAGAGCTCAGACCAGAATGCTGATAAAAAGGCAAAGGGCAAAGATGGCTTCGGAGGTTTCAGTTGGGAAAAAGGACTCCATTGGCAGTTAAGACTCCAGACCAGGTGTGTCATGCTCTGGCAGAAGGTTTATGTACATTTGTGCATGTTCTGAGACTCTGTGGGAGACTGAGATTAACCACATAACAGTTTAACTTGAGTATCATTCGGGCAGTATGTTTGTTTTCCTACTGAGTAACCTGAGCATCACTCAGACAGATGTCATTTCAATCAGTAGATTTTTTTTTTTTTTGGATACTGGGAATCAAACTCAGGACCTTGTGCTTGCTTGGCTGGTGCTTTGCTGCTGAGCTATATCCCTGGCACTCAGTCAGTTGATTTTTCTACTCAATAAATTTGATAAAATTGTTGGTTTTTATATTTCTTGTTATATTATCTTATAAAAATTATTGAAAAAATGCAGTTTTTGGTCATCCTGTATTTCAATAATTGGACTAGTAAGTGGTTAAAGACAAATTAATCTGGTGGAGGAAATTTCAAAGCATTCCAACGTATAGGCTGTGGTGTGGGTACTGTTGGGGGCTTTTAGCTAGCTCTTCATTGAAAATCAGGAATAATGGTAAGAATCTTGAGTGGTTTCAATAGTTCTTAGTTTCACTAGAAGGGAGCTCCTGCAAAGCTGGAGCACGTAAAACTGGAGCACAGAGAGTTTGGTTGTGGGAGAAGTCAAAAGGAGCCAAGCACTTTAGATCAGAACAAGAGGAAACCCATCTCATTCGGAGAAACAGCTCTGCTTTCCTCAGGATAAAATCTAAATCTCCTTAACATGGCTTAGCAGGTCCTTCAAGATTGGACTTCACCTCTGTGTGCACAAACTAAGTTCCAAGTTTTCTCTGAAGTCCTTGGAAGCTATGTGAATTTTAAAGATTCCCAGCCTTTATCAGCCTACTCTTTCTAACTAAATCCTAACATTTCTCCCACCCACCTTAACCTTCAACTTGGAAACCTCCAGCATCAAAGAGCCTTTTATAGATCCAAGTTAGGATCAGCTAGCCTGGCACATGCTCCCTCAGTCAATAGGTACAATATTTATCTCAATGCATTGTCTTCTAGTCCCCTCCCCCAGGTGACTATGAGCTTCTCTTGGCAGGACTGAGCCCACATAAGCATTGAAGTCATTTGCCCACATAAGAATATAAATAGTTCATGAATGACAGTGCAGGAGACAAACTGGATGCTTATGACCCCCACCTGCCACAAAATATCTTAACATATTTTATTACAGAAAAGTAGCTGATATATTAACTAGCTGATACAATAAAATACTTCTTTACATATAATCAGGAAGTCTTTTTTTTTTTCTATAGAGGACACTGTTGTAGTTCAATGTAATTGCTAGTGTATTGGGTGATTTTAGTCTGAGATAATGCTGGACAGCAACAACCTTGCCCTCCACCTTTGCAATAATTCAGCTCCTCATTAAGTCTCCGCTACTGAGTAGCCAATGATCTTTCCAAAACGTAAGAGACTCTAATCCCCCTACGACGGCAACAGGTCCTGCATGATCTGCAGTCAGTCATTACTAATCATTCCCCCTCCCCTTACCCATCCTTCTTCTGCTACAGCGAACTTCTTTCTTCGATTTTTGTAAAGACCAAAGCTTATTCCAGCACCAGAAGCCTTGCACTTTTAATTCATTCTATCTGCAAGTTTCTTCGCCCAGATCTCAGCATGGCTAGCAGCTTCTCAAATGTTACGTCTCTCGGAGAACTTTCCTGACTACCTAAAAACAGCCCATCACGTCCTACTCAAACTTGACCTCATTATTTTGCTCGATTTTCTTCGCATAACCGGTCCCTGATCGGTCTGTGTTTATTTCTCCTGGTAACATGAAATCAAACGTGACTGCGTTTATCTCGCTCACTGCTGTCTCCCCAACGATTTCAACAGTGACTAGACAGTACATACTTGATAAATTATTAAATATACTTAACAAACACGCTCAAAAATCCCCATCTCGTATTTCTCCCACTCTCCAGGAATCCGTGAGGATCGCTGTTCCTGCAGGAAAGCCCTTGCCCGGGTATCTTGATTCCAAAGAGTGCTTTCTTCCCAGCAAGCGCACCATTCATTCCCAGCTGGTAGCCAGACAGACTTACCAAGCATGAGGCACTGGTGTCTTAAAAAGCTCCAAGGAGAGGTTTCGGCACAGGATTCTCCTCCTCGCTTCCTGGGGACCGCCGCCTCCCCAGCTCCCGGACTAGACATTTAGTCTGCGGCACACAGCTCTCCCGGAACCCAGCACAACGACTGCTCAGAGTTACCAACCTGTCTGGGAGCTGGTTCAGGCCACCTTGCCTCGGCAACACCATTCCGGTCCACAGCTGCCCCCTCTGCGCCACCGTAGTTCACGGCGGGGTAGAAAAAGAAAGCTGGCCTCTTCTTCCGCATGCGCAGAGGTCCCCTCGGCGTACAGTGTCTCTTAGCAACCTTTTAGAGTCCCTCCATTAGGGGCGGAGCCTCGAAAGCCACCGCGGGGAAGCTGAGGGGGAAGTAAATGAGGCCAATCGGAGACGAGTCCCAGCCCAGAACGACACGCCTCCCTTCACTGTCGCGAATCCTCAGGCAGCTTTACGGCAGGCAGAGGGTGGGGGCTGCTGGGATAAGGAGGAGAGAAGGAAGCAACCAACCAACCAAGTCGCCCTCACCTCCCACCCCCACCCACTCCGGACCTGGTTTACGGCTCAGGGCTTAGGCTTCAGTGCGGCCGCTGATTGGTTGCTGAGGGCTTGGTCCCATCCCAGTGACCCCAAAGTGCTGAAGGGAGGGGGCGGGGGTGGCCCAGTGCAAAGTGCATCCCGAAAGACCCCTGTCCTGAGACCTAGCTGCTGGCACTTCAGACCGTGTACGAGCTGGGACCTCGCTGTCCGGAGACCTCCTGAGTCCCTCCCTACCTGGAAGCCTCCGGCCCGGAGCGCCGCAGTCCCCTGCTCGGAGCCCCTGGACCGGGACTGCCCCCCCAAACCGAGCTGGGACTTCCTCCCTGCACCCCTGCCCCGAGGCTGCCCGGCAGCCGGGACCGCCACCCTTGCCTGCTAGACTGTCTGGATGCTCTCCGGGTTGGGGCCGTGAGGCACCGAGGAAGATCGAGAACACCCGAGCCTGGCCCTGCCCGGAGTGTTTTTTCAATGGAGAAGTTGGTGAGTGTGGAGAAGACTGAAAGGAGGAAGAGGAGCAGCAGCTGAGGACACAGGTAAAAGTCAGTTAGCTCCGCAGGGGAGAAGAGGGCAGCCTGGAGGGGCGAGAGGGGGGAGAATCTCTGCTTCTGCCTCACCTGCCCTTGTCACCCCCCAGTTCTTTGCTTCGTTCCCCCAGCCTCAGAAGCCTCTCCTCCTGGCCTGTGCACTGCATCACTCAGTGCCTTCTGTTTTCCAGGATTGAGCTGCCTGGAGGACACTCGAGAGCAGAACCGGGTCTGCCCACCCGCCAGTGAAGCAGCAAGCCCAGTGCCTCTGACCAGCATCCTCTTATCAAGGTAATGAGCCAGCCGTCCCCTCCCCCATTGTTTATTCTTGGCCCTTACCTCGTTAAGCAGTGCTTTATTTTCAGGGTGGTTGCTTGGGAATGCAACCTTTTCTGGACCCCGGTTTCGTAGCAAAAACAAAAACACTGCCCATGCCTGATCCTTAATATTTTAATAACTTCTCTACTCCAGAACCATATTTTTCTCCTTTTTCTCTGTTTAATGTGTTTCTGTGTTTTATCATTTAATACACTGTGTCATGTACTCTGCTCTGAGACTTTGAGACCTTTTTATAGCTCCCCCACCTTCCTTACTCTCACAGGAATTCCTCAATTCCATGTTAATTGCTTGTTAATTCTGAATGACTCTGCTTTTTAATTTTAATTTACTGTTTTTCCCTTTACTTCTGCTGTCACCTTTTCTCTACCTTCATCAGAAAATGTTTTGAATAACCTAATTGACAATGGTCTGGTAGGTGAAGATAAATGTATGACTTGAAGTAAAAGCTGAATTTGTTTACCTTCCAAGAGTGTGAACAGAATGAAAACAGTATTAGCCCCTGAAGCACTTATGGATAATTAATTCTTTGGACTTTTGTATGTGACAAATGCTGATATAACCTGAAATTATTGCAAAGAGATAAATAGCGTTTGTCACACCTCAGGTATTATAGACAAATTTATAAAAAGTTTTATAAACTGGGCTTGGTGGCCCGTGTCTATAGTCCCAGCACACTGGCAAGAGGATCATAAAGTCAAGCTCAACCCGGGCAGTGTAATGATTTAGGGAGATCCTTTCTCAAAATTAAAAAAAAAAATTGTTTTTAAATCTTGGTGTAGTAACACTTGACTGTAATCCTCAGCACTCTGTGAGGTTTCAGGCTGCAGGATTCAAAGTTTGAGCTTAGCCTGGGCAATTTAAGGAGACCCTGTCTCAAAATAAAATAAATAAGACTTCCTATGTAGTTCAATGTGAAGACCCTGAATTCAGCCCGAGTACTGGAAAAAAAAAAAGTTGCACATTGTCTTGTTAATAATTATTTGATAGAAATTTAAAAATAAAGGAATGTTTTGATGTGTTTAGATATATGGGGCTTAATTTTGGTGTTTTTCATCAGTAAGGGTTCTCATCCCAGAACCCTTACTGAAAACTTGCTAGATTAAAAATTTAAGCATGTAATTCATGTGATCACATTTCTGCTACCTGTTTTGTTGCTACCTTTGAAAATGTAGTGAAGGTGAGTTTGGGACATTAATGTGATTTCTGAAGAGTAAATATGAGCACAGCGATTATACAAGAGTTAATTCAGAAATCAGCCAAGTGAATGACTTCTCTAATAACCTCTAACAAGAATATAAAGTGACTTGTTAATCTCACAGTTACTCTAATACCTGAGATTGTAAAGGATTTTTGATTCAAAGAAGTACTTAAAATAGAGTTTTTTTAACTAGTGCATATTGTTTATACAGAATAATAAGTTTCATTTTGGCATATTTGTATATGCATACAGTGTTCTTGATAATTGCTTTCCCTCCACCACCACCCCATCCCGTTCTCTAATAGACTCCCTATAGGTTTTTTCTTTACCTTGTTCCCCTGGACTTTTTTCCCTCTGCTAAATATCTTTGATGGTTCTGCTAATTCTCTTGATATAGTTAAAGATATTTCTGAGGGAGTCTGAGGGTTTGCATACTTTCGAGACCTAGAACTGGACACTAAAGGGTAGCGTATTTTGAGTGGGATTTAGAATCAGTATCTACCAGTGACTATTCCACAGTGAAAATTTAGGGCATCCTTTTGTATGCATATAGGAATCAAGGGCAGTTGACCATTTCCATAAATACTAGACAGAAATTTATAAAATTAAATGCTTGTTTCTATTATTTAAATATGAAAGTTACCAAGGGATGCCTAATGATAGTTTTAGAACTTTAAAAACTGCTAAAATATTTGAGAAGTGTTTTAAAGGTCAAAATGAAATAGGTATTTTTTTTCTGATTTAGGTTTAACCGAAGGATATTTTTAAATCTGTGGGGTGTTTTCACCTGAGATGATCAGGAGGTCTGTCACTAACAAGTAAGACTTGTAAAAAGAGAATATTGATTTTTCTCTGGCTTCTGGCCAGTTCATTCTCATTGCTTAAATAATCTGCTCACCTTTTAATAGTTTTTCTAAGATAAGGCAATTTGTATAAATCGTCAGCTTCTGTTATATTTCTAATGTTAGCATGATTGAGAGTGTTCAGTCTAAGTTATACCAAACATTTAAGATACTTAATTTAGATATTAATTTACTAACATGACCAGTTAGATAGTTTGTATTTTTCAGTCTGGCAGTCAACTTTGTGTTCATTCTATTGCCAGTTACATCATTTTGATTTATGTGGTGCACAAATCTAGATTTATAATTATATAGGGAGAATACTTGATTTTAATTGAAGCTATTGCATTTGTAGGACACTATGGCTAGTACCGTATATTAACAAGTTTTTAACGTTATGGTATCTTTATTTTATTCACATTTAACTTGAGTTACATAGAGATACACATTGTATCTAAAAAGTTTGAACTCGTGGAGAGTTTCTGTTATATCTGATACTGGACTTTCAACTTTTAATTTCATTCTCAACTCAGTGTAGTCCCTAATCACAATGTTTGTCTTCTTTCTTTCTAGGCACTGAGGTGTAGGCCGCCAAGACTGTATTGGCTTACATGGGTTCATAGAATAATGTTGACGAGCCATATCATTTATGTTTGTGATTTAATCTTTGTGTCAGGTCCGGATAAATGAATTTTAAATTTTTTCTATTGTTTCAATCTGCATTTCATGAAAGTTATTGGATTTTCTGCCGGAACTTATGTGAGTCAAAGTTGTGTGTGATGATAAATCCTTAAGTTATTTGGCGGCTCAGTAATATATGCAGGAAATATGATACCTTTACTTGTTTAGGAACATAAACACTATGCTATGTTAAGCAATACCAAAATAACATGCTTTATTTTGGGTTCCAGGCTCTTGATCATATAATAGAGCTCATCATCATGCATCTCAGCCATATTGTGTATTTTGATTGGCCTTCTAGTGTTTCTGCATCCATCTTCCCTCTTAAGTCTGTAAGCCATTGGTGGATTTATTTTTCTCAGAGCCAGTATTCTTGGAGCTGCTGATGTTATTTCCTTACCAGCCTGTATCTTTGTTTACTCTGCAACAAAATGCTTCTTCTTTTGAGTAGCAAGCTGTTATCTTGTTTGTAGTTTGTGTGAAATCAGAAAGCACGGTAGTTCTAATTTGTATCACTTAGTCAAAAGATATGTGGACTTATGGTGAAAATAGTCTGCAAAAAAACCATTATTATTTAGTCATTTATGTCAAGAGAAATTTGGGAAATATAGTCAAATTTGGTGAAAGTCATGTAGTTTTGGATAGATCTTAGACTTATTTTGTTTCATGGTTATTTTTATATGTTCTGCAGTGTAGATTTTCTTTTAACTGTGTGAAGCAGGAACTGTTTCTGACTAAATGAAGTTCACTTGGCCTCTGTGTAGAAATTAGGTGGTAATTTATCTTAAAATTCTAGTTTCTAAAGCTCAGAAGTCTAGATTGTTCTTCTGATCCTGGATAGAATGGAAAAGATGAATTAGCAAAATTTCAACACAGTAGTAATATTTAGCAATAAGACCTCATAAAAATAATACACGCTGGGGAAATGATTCATTTTGATACTTAATTCTAAAGACTCACATGTTTGTATGCTTTTTTCTAACTGTGAAACCTAGAGTGGAATTTTTAAAAATTGTACCCTTAGAGCAACTAGTTCCTGAGTCCATAAGTCATCATTAAGACAGCTTTATACTGAATATCTATTATTTTGAAAATTGCCTTTTTTGCCCTATTTATTTTATTGGTGACTTCCATGAGCAATCAGTTTTAAAACTTGTATTCCTTGGGGGAACTAAGCTTTTTTCCATTTTCATGGCCTTCCGTGGCTTTTAATAGGCACCTTTACCAATGAATACTGTATTTGCTCTTAAGTTCTGTAGTCTTTTTTTTCTTTTTATTTAGACATACATGAGTAGCTGTACTCTGTGAGGTACAGCTCTGATAACATCAGGAAAAAATTAAGTACTTGTCTGATGCTTTGGCATAGTGGGGTGTTTTGCTGATAAATCTTTGTCCTTCATAATTCACAATAATATAGCTCTCAGGGATCAGGTGTGCATGACATGTGTGTGTACATGTTTGTCATGGTAAAGATTGATGTACCAAGCCGGGCGTGGTGGCGCACGCCTTTAATTCCAGCACTCGGGAGGCTGAGGTAGGCGGAGCGTTGTGAGTTCGAGGCCGGCTTGGGCTACAACGCGAGTGCAAGGCCGGCCTGAGCTACATAGTGCGACCCTGCCTCAAAAAAACCAGGGCCGGGAGTTTGGCTCAGTGCCTTAAGCGCCTGCCCTGGCAGGCGCAAGGTTGTGAGTTCAATCCCCGGTGCCGCAAAAAAAAAAAAAAAAAAAAAAAAAAAAGATTGATGTACCAGACACTTGCAAGGAATGCTTTTTGATTTAAATCTGTTATGATTTATACTGCTTGTTATTATTAGAAAAGAGAAAAATAAACTTGAAATTTTCAGGATTTAAAAAAAAATTTAAGTATGCAAAATTCTTTATTAATATGCTACCGAGAGCTGATACCTATGGCCAAGGCCTAGTATTGTGCTGGGAACGTGGCAGGCGTACAGTGGACATTGATTTGTCTGAGTGAAGTAGCTACATGGAATTATGACAAGTTGTGATTATTCAGCATCTTTCTTTCTTTTTTTTTTTTTTCCTCCAGTACGGGGATCGAACTTACATCCTCGTGCCTGCCACGAAGACCCTTAGGCCACTGAGCTAAATCGTCAGTCCTGTTTTCTGAGACAGTGTCTCGCTATGCAGTTCAGGCTGGCCTTGAACTCACTTTGTAGCCCAGGCTGGTCTCGAACTCACAACGATCCTCCTGTTTCAACCTCCTGAGTGCTGTTTAGCATCTTTCTTGTGGGAAGAAATAATATGGTCACATCATCTTTTAAATCATCTTTTAAGTCTTCTCCTGATACTACTAATAAATACTATTTATTTTTTCCTCAACGCCTAGCTCTTACATTCTCCCTGTCATGCCCAGCCACCTCCAATGGAAGTAACGATGGGTATTTTGAGGCCAGCAGAAGCCACAGAGAGTCTCACAGGCTTGACGCAATATTGGGTCCTTTCCGTTTCTCTTGGGAAGCAGTGGGTGTTGAGGACACTCTTAGACGTGAGGTGTCTGGTGCTGTTCATTGTTGACATGTAAATGTCACTCATGTGAAAAAGTCATTGCAGGTCATCTGTGGAAAAGTGTGAGGCTCATCATTGGAAAAACTGACATGCATTTTAAAAACAGGCTCTGTTTTAGCAGTTAGCAAAGCTGCAACAATCATAGAGTTCCTATACATTCCACAGCCAGTTTCTTTTACTAGCATCTTATGTTAGTATATGTTACCGCCTCAAGGAAAGCTATGCAAATTATTTGGAATCCTGAAGAGAATGTTTGTTTCTTTGTCCTTTATTTATTCAATTAATTATTTATGTCAATATGGACTCAATTGTATTCATTTTGTCCTTTGGGTTACAGTCCAAACTATTTGAAGTATTTGTTTGCTCCAATTGTTCATCTTTGGCCATGAAAACTTCTCTCAGTTGGTTCCTTTATCCCTTGAATGTGCTCCAAAGGATTTTTCTTTGCACATTTTTTTTCTTTCTATACTATAAGATGCTCCAGGCTCATCTTACATATTTCTTGCCCCAGTCTTAAAGTCAGCCATTTCTGTAAGGCCTCTTTGTTCTGCATTGTTTTCACTTGGCCTTGTAGGAGTTATTCTGATGATGTCTACTTCATTTATTTAAAAATAGTAGGTAGTGTTTTATATCACGTTTTATTTCCAAGTGCAAGTTGACAGTTTCTGCCTTCCTGGGAGAAGTTTGAAAGGAAAAAATGGGATGTGAAAAAAGCAAAAGGTAGAAGTGGATTGTACTAATTTAGATTGGTTGAAAATTGTTGTGTGCAGCCAGCAACATCTATGACTGCTTCTTTTTTTTTTTTTTTTTTTTTTTTTTTTTTGCAGTGTGACAGGTTGCCACATGGCCTGTCCTTTCCCAGTCTAAAGGTTTAAGTCATATGGGGCTTGGCACCCCACCACCGAGGAAAGGAGTGGCAGTCCTCCCAGTACATAATTCTTGGAGTGGTTCTGTTGTGATGCGTGGAGGTCATTTTGCCTGTGTCCTTAACCTTGATGGAATTTGTGGAGCTAGGATTCAGCTGACATGGGGAAAGATCCCTTTTAGTTGTAGAGTCTTTTCACAATTATTACGAAGAAGCTGCAAAACTATTGTGAATGTTGTACCTAGTTGGGTGAATGTCCAAAAGGTAACAATTTCAACATTGTAGACTTTATGCCTTTCAAACATATAAAAAACCAACATGTAAAGATATAATCTCCTTGTAGATCCCATATATATGCCCTGTCTAATATTCACTGCATATATATTCTTTTAGACCTGCTTTGAAAGAGTAGGTAATTGATGATATCTGCTAAAAAGTAACTTAGATGAAAAAAGTAATTCAAATGAAGTAAGTCTGAGGATACATTGTCAAGAGAAGAAAAAGAAGCAGCTTTGCTGGTTTCCAAATTCCAAATGTGTGATTTATTTTCTTTACAATTTTTCAAAAAACTGCATGGTGGGGGGCAGGTAGAATTCTGAAAAAAAAAAATTTGAAGCCACCTTGGACAGTACTGTAGTAAGATCATTTTCTCTAAGAATTTATCTCAGTTTTTTTGTAGATTATAAAGTGCTAAAGTTTAAATTCATCGAAAAGTAGACTTTGTCAGCAGCTATGATTCTTGATTATATTTAAGCGTTTTCCTGATTATTATTTGATTTATTTTTAGGTTAAGAAGCTCTTTGGCCCTGCAGCCTGCACACACCCAGAATCCCCTCCCCATGATGTTGTATGTGCACAATGGTTGTTAGGCAATCCATATCCCAGGAGAAGGGACATTCTTCTGTAAGGTAAGGTGACTTAGGGTCATCCGTCATCTGTGCTATTTTGAGGGAAAACCCATTAAGTTTGTACTTTTTCCTTTAAATCAGCTACTGAGGGGGGGTGTGGCTCAGTGGTAGAACACATAATTAGCAAAGCCCTAGGTTCAATTTCTGCACCAAAAAAAATAAAATTAAAAAATATAAAAATTATGAATCAAAAAAAAAGTAGTTAATGAATACTAAATATAGCACTTACTGAAAGAAAATCCAGGTTTGTTTTTATATTATTTCCACCTTTTTCTTGTATAACAGACCTTTAAAATAACCATTCCAGTTAAAACATTGTTAGAGGTGATTGTTTTCAACGTATCATTTCCATTAATTCCTGCTGATGATCTTCAGCATTTTATTTTATATTACTGAGAGAAAATAAGCAAAAACTTTTCCTGAAAGGATTTTTTTCTGAAAATCTGTAAGACAAGAGACTGAATTTCAGGGGTGTAATTAAATGAAGAGATAGAAGAAAATCTTATTTAAGAGAATTATCAAGAAATCTCTCATTTCCCAATTTTCTCTGAGAATATAGCTATTACCAGAAGCATGACATTTTTAAACCACATCATTTATTAGTAGTACTTACCTTGTAATAACATTATTTTCTAGGTGCAAAGCCTCATCATATACTTTTTCGTTGTGACGGTTCAACCTAAGTTAAACTTAGTTTATCTGAGTACAAATGGACAGTTGGCAATGAGTTTTACATGATAAATTTCTGTTGATAGCAAGATTATCCTTATATGTCTAACCTACATATGAGAACAAAATGTCTTCAAAGGGCTCTGTCACAAAATTTTTTATTTCTAGAAATAGAAGCTACTAATTAAGGCATGGGTCTGATTTATGCTTTCAAATTAGCCCACTTTGAATGTCTTCCTAGAAGCTCGTTAGTTTAGGGCCCTGTGTGTACTTAAGAGTTTCAAAACACACTGAAAATGTTTTTGTATATACATATATAAGATATAACTGCTCACCATTTAATTTTGAGATTTCCTGTTTGTATGAAGAGATCTCTTTTTTTTTTTTTTTTTTTTAATCAGGAATGGAACTCAGGATGCACTTGCCAGGCAGGCACTTACGCTGCTGAGCTGTATACCTGGCTAGAGATCTCATTTTATATTGGTTTCAGTACATGTAGACACTTCTTTTGTGATCTAGCAGAGATTATGGGAATTCTAGGTTTTTTTCTTTAAAATAATTTTTCATTAGGTTTATTAACAATTTGTTTAGATTCTTAGAGTTTTGAAATATATGATCTTGCTACTATGGTAGAGGATATGGGGATAGAGGGTTAGTAAAGCATACATCAGATAACCTAAAACAGGAAACACTTGATAGAAAGAAACAGAAATAGGCCAGGGATATAGCTCAAGGTGCCTGCCTAACAAACACAAGGTCCTGAGTTTGATTCCCAGTACAAAAAGAAAAAAAGAAAAAGAAAGAAAACAGAGAAAGAGAAATAGATAAAAGGTGAATGTAATTCAAACATTTTACTCTCACTTAATCCAGCCCACATCTTGTTCCCCCAGCCTTCACACCTTGGACTAAAAACATTTATCTAAAAGTAAAATGTCATTGAACTGCTTCAGACAACCAGCCTCAAGGTGTGTCTGTGTCAGTGTCTGCTGGCAGTCAAACCCAGGGCCTCATGCATGCTGGCACTCTGCTACTGAACTACGCCTCAGCCCTAAGTGACAAGAATTTTTTTCATTTCTGCTCTTCATAATTAAATGTCTTTAGTATTCATAGTGTATGAATTGTCCATTTGATACTCCAAACTCATTAACTCTGGTCTGTGATCGTCATTCTCAAATAGTTTACAGCTTAAGTCTCCATGGTGCACCACGTAAGTTAGAACTCCTAAAACAGGTACTAATCTGACCCCACTGCTGTTTGCCATTTGTTAGCTACTTGGTATTACCTCCCATTTTACATAAAATATAGCTGCTATAGTCATAGGTTGTTTGTTTTCAGTGTTCAAAAGTTTGCAGAAGAAATTTTCTGCTCGGGAGTTCAGGGGTTTTGTGCCTGGTTTTCCCTTGGAAATCATTCATAATTTTGGCAAAATTACTGCAGATTTTGGTCTTAACAGATACATGTTAGCCAGTACTATGAATAGAGTAGAGTACTTAAGTTTACTGATGTAGCAAATGGACAGTGTTGTAATATTTGATGGACACAGTATCAGGAGCCACTTTTAAATGTATTTATTCTACCTTCCCTGAAAGGCTGATCCCTGTGACCTAATGAAACCTTGGTAAAAAGTGGACTCCGCTAGGATGTTACACCACCATTGTAGAAGGAATCCTGAACTCCAGGAAGAATTGCAGATTCAGGCTGCAGTGGCCGCTGGGGATGTTCACACCGTACGAAAAATGTTAGAGCAAGGCTATTCTCCAAATGGCCGAGATGCTAACGGCTGGACCCTGCTTCATTTCTCTGCAGCAAGAGGAAAGGAAAGATGTGTTCGAGTATTTCTAGAACATGGAGGTGAGTTTGCTAGAAGCGAACCTTTTTCCCAAGGAGAAACTTAAAATGAAATCATGTTTAATTTAATATTCATGTGTGTGTGTGTGTGTGTGTGCGCGCGTATATGTAGGTGTGTCATTTTTAATGCTTTTGTTACTACTCAACACTTTGCTCTCCTTTATGAAGATTTTATGAGCAAAATATTTTACAACCACATTGTTTAAGAAATGAATTTGGTGAATGGTCCTTGCCCCCCTCTTATATTGCTTTTAGATATAGGCAGATTTTCCCAGGTTATTTCAAGTAGGCAGTCCTTCTGGGGTTGTGTAGTAGTTACTTTTGTTTCAGAAGCAGAAATAATTGTGGTATTTACTATTGCAGAATTGCATGCTTCCGGTTGGTAGTTGCTCAAGCCGAGACGTAGCACAGCTTGCTCCCAACTTCTTGGCCCTGATGATACCTTAGACTTTGAATTTGTCTTTCTGTCTATTTTGGATACTTCCTGTTATTATTTTACAACATTTGCCTTATGTAGAACTTGTACGTTTCTAGATAACCTACAAGACCATCTATCTGTGATCTATTTCTGTATAAATATACGTAGTTGGAAACTATATTTCCCATTTGGTTGTTGCTTCAAAAAACTCCATTTCCATTAGGTTTTTAAACTATTCATTGTCCCAAACCAATTTGGTTTTTCCTCCAGTTGAATTTCAGCTTCTTTGTTTTCTTAATGATGGAGTATAAATATTTTATTATTTATAACTACATTATCTCTGTAGTTTATGATTTAAAACAGTTTAGTTGAGATTCAAGTTACATATGCCTTTCTGGGGCCTGAATTACTCATTAGCAATGACTTAGTTTCATTCTTAGGCAGTCCTTTGTTTCAAGAGTAATCAAACTTGTATTCTAAAGTGTAGAAAAATGTTAGTAGTCCCATGGCTTTCATGAAGATCCGATAAATTATGTGACTATTAATGTAAAGTCTGCTGTGGGCATTGACTAATTGCAAAAGAGACTAAAGCTGAGACTGTGAATAGTCACATACCCCCAGAAATGGGAATTATATGCATGAAATAGTTGATTGTCAATAAGACCTAGAAATTTGCTGACCTGTGCCCGCTTTCTAGCTGACTTACACATCATTTCATCTTACAGCTTGAAAACCTCGGTTCTGAAGTTAATGAAAGGGAAATGTAAGCAGAATACTAGGAAAAAGATCTTAAAAAAACCCAAAGGTGGATTAGGACCTTAAAATTCTGGCAGTACTTAAAAAAATTAAAACTAAGATGAGAGTTAACATTTTTGTTTCCTCCTAGAATGCCCATAACATAAATACAGTAAACCCAGTACCCCTATGACCAACCCCAATCCTTGTTTGTCAGTCTCTGCCTAGAAGTAACCAGGAGAATCAGCTTGGTTTGATCCTTACACTTCTGAATCATTTATTACTATTACATGAACTCATAAAAATTATGTCATATTGTATACACCTTTTAAATATAAGTGATATGCTGTCTTACTAACCTGCAGTAGTGTTTTTTTTTTTTTTTTTACTCGATTATATGACTTAAAGATACTGTTAATATCTGGGGTCTATTGTAATATGAGAGCAGCCATAGATGATATGTGTGTGGCGCTTTTCCAGTAAAACTATGAAAACCAGTGGTGGAGGAAAAGAGAAAAACCGATGATGGACCACATTAGACTTTTGGGCCACAGTTTCTAAGCTCTTCTATTTATCTATGTGTGCACACGTGTGTGTATTGAAAAAACTCAAGAGGGTTAGGGGTGTAGTTCAGTGGTAGAGATCTTGCCTACCATGTATAAGGCCCTGGGTTTGATCCCTAGTACCACACAAATACAAAATAACAGATGAAATTCATACACTGTACAGTTCATTCATTTAAAGTGCACAATCTAATGACTTTTAGTATATTCATAGAGTTGGGCAACCATCACCACCATCAATTTTAATATGTCATCATTATTCCAACAAGAAACATCATATGCATTCTGTATTAATACATACAAGTTTACTCTGTTCTTTTCAATATGATATTTATGATATAGGTACAATATTATTTTTAATTTTTTGAGAATGAAATTTTGTCTGTAAATTTTTATTTTTTGAGACGATAATATATAGATACATAATTAAGAACCAAGTTAAAGGTACTATAGATTTTGAATGAGAGATAAGTGGCTATTCTTTAATCCCAATCACCTAGGCTCTTTTCAGAGGCAGTCACTTTCATTGGCTTCTTTGTGTGCCAATATTCTGTGTACATAGGCATAAGTATTTTTCCATCCTCAGCCTTTTAGCTTGCTCCCCTTTTTAATATTCTGTTCTGTATCCCTGATTTTTGTTGTATAGTAGCTTAGTGATAGTTCCCTGTCAGTCTGCACTTCTGTCTCAGATTCTATTGTATGGATGTCATTTATTTATACTAACCTCCTAGTGGTGGACGTTTTAGATTGTTTTCATTCTTCTACTAGAAATAGTATTGCAGAGCATGTCCTTCACTGATGCTTTATGTATGGGAGAGCTTCTCTCTTGAATAATTCCTAGAAGTGCTTTTGCAAAGTCATTTAAAAAAAAATGTATTGACAAGTTTTTCCCCAAAGAGGCTATAATTACCCATAGGTAATTATAATTACCCATAGTCCTTACCTGTTCTCCCAGTAGTATGCAGCCAGATGGTTTGCTTTTTCCTTTGTGATTTACTTTTTTTTTTTTTAAACCAAAATGATATATGAGTAACAAAACATTGCAAGACTAGACTTCCTGTGTGTTTCTTATTGACTATTGACTTTGGAATTGTTTGTATAGTCTCCTTTGTTAGCTGTGTTTTGCAACAGTCTTTCCCCTACATTGTTACTTTTTGCACATTCTTGGTGCCCTTTTTATTATTGGGCAGAATTCTTCAGTTAAGCATAGGTGAATAGTACCTTC